>JAUCNQ010105223.1:0-11949 GCA_032352715.1 Bougainvillia muscus | reverse complement strand
CCATTATCATACAAAAGCAATTAAAAATTAATGAGTTTGGGCACGCTTTTAATCTCCATTCTATTGCTTTGACTAAGGAAAAGCATGTTCTGAGTCCGCCTATGATAATGTTCATAGGTGGAGAATTGAACACGTTTTAAACTTAGTCACAACAGAAGAATGACGAATCAAAGTATTGAATTCTAAATTGCTTATGTCTGGTGATATGTCCATTACCATAAATAGAACTAAAAGGACTTAAAACATTCACATCTCCATCTTGATGTTCTTACAAGTGCTGGACGTGTGATGGATGTTGTTAAAGAAACAGCCATCCGTACCTCAGTAGTGTATTAGAATAATTAAGACTAAAACATTAAAAGCCCAGTATCTTTTTGTTGAACGATTAAAAACTAATAACTTCTGTCTTCTCTTTTTGTTTTGATAAGATTAATTCATTCAGTGAGATGTAAGTTATTACGTGTACTGAAGTAACAGAAATCAAACAATGATTCGTTATCACAGAGGCTTACATCATTGAATAAGTTAAATCTGTACTAGATATGCCTATTGGACCGATAAAGTATATTCAACCTTGTGATGCATTAGAAAAAGACTAGCTACAAGAAATTTCACTTCTTTTGCTATGCCCGGTATTGGACTTAGCCAGTACATCAATGTATCTTCTCTGAGGAAAATGACATGAGTCGTCAAACGAATTTTGTGAACGTTCCCTAAATACTACATAGTAAAGGCTTAAAAGCTTTCTTCAATGCACACATGCTCATGAATATCATTATAACTTCTTTGAACTCATATTAAAATGTTTAAAAATATCTTTTTTCTTATCTCTAAGGAAATCTGCAGTGAAAAGAAGTCTCCGTATATGGAAGCTATATTTTTAAAGAACTGTGCCATGGAAACATTAATATGAGCAATACAATTTATTGCTTATCGTATTTTCCATCTAGCTGTGAACAGCCTGGGATAATACCGATGGATGTCTTATGTAACTTACGTAACCATGGTTAGGGTTAAGTCTATACATTTTTACTGAATAGAAGATAGCATGGTTTTTCATAGGAATTTTGTGAACGTCCATTTACTTAAAAACAATAACACTACATATAAAAAACTTTAATTCTTAATTAATCAGCCTAAAATCATCCATCGTAAAACATAAGACAAATTATGTTCCTATATTCCATCTGTCTGATGTTTTCCAATGATTAATTGAAAGTTGATAAATTGGATAACATGATTTTTCACAATTCGTAGTTATTTATACAAAGAATCTAGTTTATCTGTTATTACTTATAAATTAGAAATTCCAATTGTCAAAAATTGGCTGTAGTGGCTTTCACTTGTAATCTGGCTACTTAGAGATTAATTATTCGAACCAAACCAACCAGGGAACTATTAGTCAACAAGTAGGTAAACGCGTAGATGCGCATCTGTTATCCTTGCACGTACGTGGCTTGACTTAAATGGAAGTTAGGGACTTGGAGCTAGATCTCAGTCAGACAGATCGTATCAGACATTCATACTCGTCAGGATTAAAATTTGATTATAAATAAAGCATATACATACACAGTAATACATGTAAGTTTTTATTATCGGATATATACCCCTTGTTATGTTTTTCAGCTCATGTTTTTATCGCATTGCGTTCCATGTATAGTACGAATTCAATTCTTATTCCGACCACTGTTAAATTATAGTGGTTTTAATCACCTGCTTACGTGACCCCTTTCAATCTCTGATAGGGAAGATTAGATATACGTTTCCGAAGTAGAATATCCTAAGAGATAAACAGATATGATAAATTCAAAGATTCATCTATATTTGAATTAATTAGTTGGTAGTCTCTATTCGTCTGCATTATCACAGTAATGGCATGACACTTGCATATACCGATTGAATAACACAGTATCTCAACCGGCGTATAATCAATAGTAACATCTTTACGATCTTATTTTTGTAAATCTTCCCGCTATGATAAGACTATGTTTTATTACAGTTTCTCTATATTAATTATTAGATTCCCGTAAGGGAATGTTTTCGGTAGAGCATTCCGCGGTTGGTCGTCGCGGCGGCGGTCTCTCGTAATTTGGTGTTTTTTTCCTGTTCTCAGGGCTTTTTAGGCTACTTTTAAATATTGTGGCGCATGCATGCATATGATATTGCGATTAGTAGGCTAAACAGAAAAATAAGTTATGTTTTTACTTTTCCTGCGTGTGATTATGTGATTACCTGACGCCAACTCGGGGCAATGTCCAGCGTTGTCCTTTCCACTGTTGATCCGAGCATACATCGTTTTACAACCAAGCGCTTCGACATAATGTATAACGTACAGCGATTACAACGTGGTCTGTAGCTTGGTATGTTTTGAAAAGAGAAAGTCAGTTGTTTTATTTGAAAAAGAGAAAGTCATTTGTTAAAAACAAGATGTGCTAGAAGATATGTCTTTAAAAGAGAAAGAAAAACAAAGAAGAGGCGTTGGTAAGACTGCTGGAGTGTTTGTTGTTAATTTTATTTAGCAAGGTGAATACATTTGTATACACAATAACACTTAATCTGAGGGGAAAATGAAGCGATTTGTGAAGCAAATTAAAGCGAATTAATTAACAACCTTAACAATTATATCGAAGAAAATTATGGGTTGAATAGAAAACAAAGCATATATTTTCGTTAATACTTTCCAAACTATTGATATCATCGTTGTACCACAATCGTCAGCTTTTGCTTATAACTTTCGTTCTATTCATCATTAAGAGATGCCCTTTTGTGATATTTAACTAATCATAGAAGTTCGATTGTAGGCGCCCCCAATAGTAGGTGCCCAGCCAATAACAGGCGTAATTTTAATAGGCCACTAAAAAACTCCTGCAGTAAACAACTGATAGTAACCTGAGATTGTAGGTGCCCTCCGAAAGGAGGCAAGTAAAAGGGCTACTAAAACTGAAAGTAAGCGGGACGCCGACTATCGGAATACTACAGTATATCAAGTGATTACACAATGATATAAACAACTCTACAAATAGCTTTATAAGTTGAAAAAATCCCAACCTTTATAGAGGGTTAAAGGGTATCCCTGTTCAGTTATAGAGTATTCTTATTTTGTTGTTAATCCTATCAGACTTTATTTCATTTCAATGTGGTTCCTGCCGACTGCTTGAGCATTCTTGTTACGTGAACAGTTCAATCCTCGGAAAAAACTATGAAGAAAATACAAGACTGAATTTGATCCAGCATTAATGACGAGTAGTAAAGAACAATACCCTGGCGGCCAATTCTTCGTAATCAGTGCGGAAAATGCAAATGGAATAGTATACACGGCAAACAACAACACAGTTAATAAACATAAAACTGTAGCACGTACTTCCATCTGTTTTGTTTTTGATAGTGTAATAGCTAGCTTCCTTTTCCATAGTTTTATAACTATTGCAACTTGTGTTGGTGCAAGGATTAATGTGGTGATTATTATCAATGTTCCAATAGTCAATGCTGAGTATTTCAAGAGGTGGAATATCTTATCTTTGTTCATCATGCCATATATGTAAAAGAATAGTCCAATGGAGAAACTAAATGTCCAAACAAATATCAACTGTTTATAAATTACGTTTGTTGTCATATATACTTTATGTTTCAAAGGATAAATTATTCCGCAAAAACGATCAAATGAAATAAAAATAATATGTAATAAAGATAATATTATAAAAAAAGATGAATATGTATAAGGTATTAAAAGATTTACCATTTGCTTTCTCTTCATGAATAATGCAAGGACTATGAGAATGATGTTTGCCATGCTATACATACCATCTGATATACTTAAACTCAATAAATAAAGCATATAATTTGTTATTCTTCTTTTGAGCTTCTTGACAATAAGGATTACTTCAATTGTATTGACAATAAATGAGATGATCGAGAAAGCTAATGTTGTACAAAGCTCTGTTTTTAAGACATCGAAGAGCAGCTTGCTTTCTGTACTGTTCGTATCATTTCTTAGTAGTTCCATTGTAGTGAACCTTATTCTAAAAGAACATGAATAGGAGTTAAATCAACTTTTTATAAACTAATCAGCCTTAATGTCTTTGAGTAGGGAAACACACCTGGTCTCTGCTGTCAAGCCAAAATCCCTGACCCGATTTGTATGCCTTATTTTGTTATTAGACGTCAAAACCCAGACCAGATAAATACAGTTGACAAATCAAGTCAACTAGTGTAAACCATACCTCCCAGAGTTAATGCTAAAAAACAACATATACTTTTGGTCAATTAGTATTACAATTCAATTTATGAAATTGGATATTATCAAAATTATACAACTATAGGAAAAGGGCATCCCTTAATAATGTACAGAACAAAAGTTATGAGCAAAAGTTCACGTTTGTGGTACTTTGTACCCCCTCGGTATAAATAGGGTTAAAGGATAAAATAACGTTTTGTGCAGTGGTTGAATCCGCCACTGCATGACTAATACGCCCAGGAAACATTGGAAAATCTTCTCGTTAACAATTTCACCTTTCAATTTTAATTGATGTATGAACCATGAAGTTTACATTTTTTTTTAAGAATATTATTTTTGACAGCAATAAACCGTTGAATATTTATATTTATTACACAAATTATTAAATAAATAACTTTTTAAATAAATATATATTTTAATAATAACTGAAAACCTCGTTAAGAACATTTTTAGACTACACACGAAATCTTACTATATCACCGTGGTGGTCCTACGCTGATCATTATGACGTAGATCTAGAAATGTTAATCCTTGTATTAATGACTTTGAGTTATGATTTTTTTGCTTTGATTAAGTCATAGTATGTTCTATATAAGTTTATCAGTGGCGGATCTAGCCCTAGTCAGATCATTACGATGGTGTATAATTACTGTTAATTCTTAATTATGTTATGTATGACGCTGGGTTTTTAGAGACCCAGTGACATACATTATATAATTAAAATTAATGTCTTTGAGTACTCCACTTACTGCTGTGACTAAGTAAAATCATGTTCTAAATCCGCCTCTGTTTATATAAGTATCTTGGTGGAAAATGTGCTCAAGGTGTGTGTAATTGTAGTAATTACGTGTATAAATATTCCTACGTCGCCTAAGATGATTCGAAGTCATGAAAAAATTGATAAAAATTTGTATGTTCCAAATCTACCTCTAAATCTAAACGTACAGGTAAATCACATTTTGTCATAACACGACCACCAGATTAGAGGATAAGCTGAACCTAATGAATCGCCGCTGTAATACTGATATGAAGTAGTATGATATGAAGGAATACTATTAAATCCCGACTCAGTAACATACTGCAAGCACTGCATAAACAATGTTGTTTCATCTTCAGGATTTTATTATACGACCTACATAAAGCTGGCGCTAAACTCGAGATTTCATCAGGTTGTTTGAGAAAATAGTTAAAGGATAAATTAATTTTCACGCAGTGAACAGTAAAGTAGGTCCATTACTATTCTCTCTTCTGATACATTACTTGCGTATCGAAAAACAAAACTGAGACTTCATATTGATTGATTGATTGATTGATTGGTTGATTGATATTGATAATAACATAGATGTATGAAGAGAAAAGATGAACAACGCAGCTTTGCGCTATTGCTTAAACCATTATTTCAAGCTAACAAAGAAAATCCTCCGTGTTTTTTCGATCCAGTCTTTTTTCACGTTCTCGGCACTGGTCAGCGGTTCTGAGAATGCAACGAGTATTCACCGAGAATTTAAGTGCTTTTCCCTGCTAAAATTTCGGGGTTTCCTGGGAGATTTAGCTAGTCTCCAGATCCTTTTTCTATTCACATGGGTATCTTTCATCATTCTCTTAACATTCCATGAGAAAACATGAAGCGGACAGACAGAAATCAAGGCTCGAAGGCATCATGCCATTTTGTAGTTAACGACAGATTACTGAAAAACCATAAAAGTCTGGTTTAAGTCTGGTGGAATATAGGTAAGTGATGCTATATTCTTTCGCTAGTTTACAAATTTTCTTTCAGACATCAAGGCCTTCACTAGATATTGGGCTTCTTCTACCCTCAAAATCTCTTGTTATTATTTTGTTGTTGTTTCAAAGTCGGTGCTTTATATTGCATAATTAACCGTGGTAATATCTAACATGGCGAAGATGACACGGTTATTCACTTGATAATCTTCCTATAGCTTTTTCGTTCAAATTTACAAGAATAGCTAGATCCGTTAAGGCAGCCATTAAATAGTCGAATTTTACTTCTTAAATTTCTCTTACATCTTCACTTGTGGTTTCTCTGATTTGCGGAGTTTTAACATTTTATTTATGACAAAGATACTCGGGATTTAAAATTTAATTTCTTTATATTTTTTAGTTATCTCAATAACACTCAGAAGAAGTTTGAAGGAATATATGTAATTATATTTTTACACATGTACAAGGAAATGAAAAAATCATCACAAGTTTATGAAAACTTTTTGTAGAGTTGTGTGGTTAGTGGTGAGAAGATACTACGTGTATATCATAAAAAATGTCTTGACTACCTACATGAAAGATTTGAGTTTCGACTTAGGAAGATGAGCAGGTTAGCAAGGTAAGCTATTTATTTTTGATGTAATTAGGAGGACCTATTCAGAAAAATATGGGAGCGTATAAAATTGTTATAATAAATGTTGTTATCACTGCTGAAAAGTTTGAAATGCTGAAATCTTTCCGGGTGATGAGGGACCGTGTTCAAAATTCGTATTCGTGTTCAAAATATGCAAAGACACTTCTTCTTTGATGAAAACGGTACGATTTGCGATACGAATTTATTGTGCATCTATGCAGTATATGCTTGAAGGGGATAACTGTTTTCAGCTTGTTAAGTTTCTTTTCCTCCCGTAAACGTTTTTCATGATACAATATAAAAACTATTCCCCTTCTCGAATCTATACGATCATAACCTGTGTGATAGTTTCGGATGTGCTTCTTAGTTTGATTTTTCGCATTCTGTCTCGAGAAAATGAGTATATGAGTACTGATTTTCGTTCGAAAAAAGTATAAAATACAATCAGCCACGGGAAACTATAGGAAACTATATGTGTTTGTACCTGTTAAATCTTTTGTTATTTCTTTTTTTATTTGTAGAACAACAGCTGCTTCGTAACATGCAATAAAAAATTGGAAGAAAAAACAACAAGAAAACTGGACTGTAGTATTTTAAAGCACGCACCAATGTAAAAACATAGGCATGGGTGAAAATTGGACTCGGAATTTGAATGCGAACGCATCGGATCACTATGATTTTGAGAGATTTATTTGTAATAATATATTACGAAAATTCATGATTTATATTTTCTTTCCTTTCTTCTCGAACCTTGAATGTCAAACAACAGGTTTTCTCTGTTCATGTAATTGATTGGCCGAATTATTAATTTTGCAGTAAATTGTGTGTTTTTATGTTAATTATGCTTTCGCAGCTAAAAGATATGAACTATAACCACGTTTGTCTATTATTATCACATTTTATGTTGATAATTCAAACAGCGTCTTACGAAACAATAGACATTAATTATTACCGCGAGAATTTAAAATAACTTTATGCAAATTTGCAGAACAGAACAATACGGGTACCAGTTTTACAAACACGGATAGTGCAATAGAATTTGACACGTTGTTCATCTTTCTCTTTTATATATCTATGATAATAAGCTTTATTATTAATTGTAACAAATTTACAATATGTAGTGATAGATAAAGAATAAAAAATACATTTTTTAAATATTACTAATTTGATTGAGTATCCCTGTTCAAACTTGGAGTTGTTGAACAGAAATAGTCAAATCAACAAGATTTACTAGTAGGAGACAGACCAAAATCCTTAAAGCAATCTAAAGGTAGCCTATATAACCTATAAGAATTCATCATTGGCAAATGAATTCCTTTATGTCTGTTATAGCTTCGTGTATCAATACACTAGATTAAAAGTGGTATAAACAGGGCTAGTTGACAAGAGTTAAACTAAACACATTAGTGATACAAGTGCAAGGTGTAACTGGATAAGAAATAAGTTATAATTAGAATTCTAACTTAAAAAATGTTTGTTCCAAATTATCGCTTAGTTCAAGTTGGTAATTATTATCTGTTTGTAGATAGTTTAAGGTAAGATCATTCGTAGTCATAAATGGTAGAAAATCGCGCAAACAGAAATAGCAGTAGAATATAGATGATTGGTTAATATTAATGTCTTTAAATTGTTTGTTAGATAGTTTTGTACATCTTTTATGAAATCTAATATCGCATAATTGACACACTAATTGTTTTTGTTTTTTCTTGTCAACTCGTCCTTTACATTCGCCACATAAATTAGATTTTAATTCTGACGCCATATAAATTTAAGGTCGAGAGTCAGGAGGTTATAGCCTGACAAATATCAGGGCCAGAGCAAATTACAGAATTGAAGTAGCAAACGTTGTATGTAGAAATTGTATAAAAAAATAACCCTTCAACGCCTGATTGTAACAAAATGGTCACACGCGCTCCAACAATCCCAAAACGTGTTGCGTCAGGATTATTAAAGCACAAGGTTAACGAGACGCAATTTAATAAAACATGAAGTAGGCAATCCCTAATGGACCGTCAGAAGTAGCAAAATTATGTAAGTTAAAGAAACAGGAAAAAAAAAATACGGAAAAAACAAAATTATGAATAAACAAAGTTTAGGATAAAAAATTTAATGTTACAAGTACAAATTGTCACAAAAACTCAGCAAGAGAGCAATTGGAAAATGATTTAGCTGGCGTATAAATAATAGAGAGGTAAATAATTGCACTAAAAAATGACAATTTGTGAATCAAAATGTAGAAAGTCCGTAAATGAGAGAGTCGACGACTCTCCTCCGCAGGACCTCAGTAACAACTTTCTGTAACATAATTAAGAGGGAATTCGTTTCAGTTTATCTTAAGAAAATATTTCTAAATCATCATCATGAGTGATCATAAGCGGAAATGATTATTCCGTGTGTTTGACCCTAATGGTCCCGTTTAACGTCCAGAAAGCGTGGATCTGCTTGTTTGTTAATAAATTCTTGCACTTTCCCCAAATACCACGATAGACACAAGGATTCGTTAACAAACAAACCAGTTCCAGTCGGGAAGTTAAACTCATCAGGATCAAATTCTGGTCCGTCTATGGTAAAACTAATTTGTGATAATTTTACAAGGATTTCTGAGTTATTTCAAATCACTAAACAAACATAATTCGTACACAAACTGTTAAACAGTATATCAAGATCGGCAATCTAAAACTTTTATGTTTTTCGAGTTCCAAATGCCTCTATCTCATCTTAAAGTGCTTTTGTTATAAAAATTAACGGATGCTCTCTGATTGTTGTGTCTAAAACGAGCACCGCACTGACACCTTTAATGATAATGAGACCTCTTTTCCAGGGGAAACTGCAAAAACGTGCCGGACGGACGGACGGACAGACAGATGCTTAACTAAACTCTCTCTGCTACGCGAGATAGAAGGAAGGCTATTCAACCAAAATTAGCCGACTAAGTCATGCTGTTCCTGGTTAATCGCAAGGAAGATAGACAAAAAGTTCTGACACTTCCTCCCATTTTCTCTCCTTTTTTACTTTGCTTATGTAAACATTGCAAATGTAAATAGATTTTTTTGTAATTTGAAACAATAAATTTTATTGGTTTAAAACTTTTTGTTCTATTGTTCATTCAATCAACATTTCTTTCTTCTTTCAAAGAATTATTATTTCAAGCACTCGTTTGTAATTGGCGGACAATTACAACTCGGAGGGCAATTAAAGAACAATATCTCCAGCTATTTGTAATTGACCATGCGATGATGAAGAATCTTGAAGACTCCCTGAAATTGATAAGGACATAGTTGTGTTCGAATGTAGACCAACGAATTACCGTACTTTTATTTCCTTTCTTAGTCTATACCATAAGAGAAGATACTGCTAATACGGGTTTATCTGATATTCTTAAATCTATTAAACTCAAAAAGGGAGCCGAATTTTAACGTGTCTCTTGAACCTGTTTTCTTTATAAAACAAACGAAAACAAATCTCCACTGATATTTTTATTTTCATCAATATAATACCAAGGATGTTATCCGTAATAATTTTATTAAACAATGTGCCAAAACCTGGAGCGAAACTCCAGAATTCCGCAAATTGTTATATAAAATTCTCAAAGGAAAACCTCATCTGTTATGAAGTGTGATCAAATTCTTTTAAATAAACGATTAAGTGTTTTTTGTGCTGGCGGATAAAGAAAAATATAAATAAATACATCTGAAGTATAAGCTAAAAAATAAGCGATATTTAATGTAATATAAATACCGAAAGATACATTTATATTGAATACACTTGTAAAGAAATAAACTTGATCTGGAATAAATAAAAAGAAAAAAAAAGATAGGAATAATAAAACAGGTGTTTTAATTCGTTTCCAAATATGTCGAAACCCATGATTTTGTTTAACATTTCTTTTGTCAATTTGAATGTTTACAGCAGTATCTTGGTGATGAGAAAGAACAGGTTTTGTGTTTGAATGTATAACTAGACTTTTTGATTTTGAACCAATACTTGTTGAACGACTTTTAATTCGTTTGTAAATATAAATATATGTAAACAATGCTATAATAATAAAAATTGTATCTGTAACAGGAAAGAAATAAAGTGTACAAAGTCTTACAATTTCTTCTGATGTATTAGCAATTAATAAATGAAATATCAATCCAAATATAACACTAAATACCCATATAGATATAATTATAAATAATACATTTTTAATACAAGATATGTGTTTATATCTTACACCAAGATATACCATTAAGAATCGATCAAGTGTAATACAAATTATTGTTAGGTAGTAACTCATAATTAATGATGTCCAGTGATATATTTTTATATATCTATCAAATTCGTATAATTGTTGTAAGCTAAATATACGTCTCAATACTGTACACATACATATTAGTAGATCAGAAATACTAAGACTTATTAACAAAGCTGTTTGTGTAGGTTTTGACGTTTGTTTACGTGATAATATTAAAATAAATATACCAAAGATATGTAGTAGACCAGCTAATGAATACATGGTTATTTCTGTATATTTTTGAATTATTTTGCCATCAGTCATTTTGGAAATTGTTGTTTTTGAATTTACTTCCAAATCTTTTTCTAAACAAAAAGTATATACGTAGGGTTTGTTTCAAACACTCGCTTTTATTCGTTTCGTATAACGTTCAATTTTCTGATAAAGTACTTTGTGTACCAGATTAAGCTTATCCATTTCTCATTTGCGTTTGAACGACTGCATCCTGGTTGACATGCAGACAGACATGGCAGCTACCAATAGTGCTTCCAGCCTTGGACATAGAATTACAATCTGAGGCTTAAAATTTAAATACATGATTAATATATGATAATATGTCCTTAGAGAGACCAGCGCCATATATTAAGCATTTTAAGCCAATACGAATGCGTCAGGTGACAAGCAATTTGTTGACCTCTAACAAATTAAAAGTTTATGCGAGGGATCTTTTTAGAAATTGATTTTGACCAATTCCTCACATGTGTGTGCTTCGTTAGAGGAAATTTTCTACCGCTTAGACGAATACCTGAATGTCAATTTACTAGAAGCTTAATTATTAATTTCGACATGGCTCTCAAAAAGATTTTAAACTGCAAAAACTCTCAGTAAAAGTTTAAACCATGTGCACTGGAATGGCTCCAAAAGCATCTAGACTCACCGAAATTTACCGACCTGGTATAAGAAAGCCTGCTTCACCCCCCAAAGCATTGTTTCATAAAGAAATATCCGGCAACACTCCTACAGTGCTAGAAATGCTACAATTTGCGAAACGAACTTTTTAAATGTTCCAGAGGCGGATTTAGAACATGCTTTTACTTAGTCACAGCAGTGAGTGGAGTACTCAAAGTCATTAATTTTAATTAT
>JAUCNQ010105112.1:0-11952 GCA_032352715.1 Bougainvillia muscus | reverse complement strand
CATTACTCGTAGACAATCAGGTTCATATTCTTTTCCATTCTTTTTTCGCACTTCACCGTAAA
This sequence comes from Bougainvillia muscus, assembly GCA_032352715.1. NCBI lineage: Eukaryota > Metazoa > Cnidaria > Hydrozoa > Anthoathecata > Bougainvilliidae > Bougainvillia > Bougainvillia muscus. The sequence continues at coordinate 11,890 of JAUCNQ010105112.1, read as the reverse complement.
ACTTTGATAATACTTCATCAAGTTCATGCTCGTTTAAACCTTCTAATGTGGGATTTGTATAGCGTTGCTTCGCCCAATCTTGATAAACAGTTATCCAATTTTTTGTGCTTCTCTTTGTGTTGTTATTATCCGCATTTTCAGACAGTTTCTTTAAATCCTCGTCAGAGAGTAGCTGAAACCGCCTCTCCATTTTTGTTTTCTCCATTCTGAAAAGTCAACATTCGACGTGCATTCGAATAATCAACCATTCGAATAATCAACATTCGAAAAGTTAAATATGAGAATCAGCGGGTGATTTCACATCGTCAGCGGGCGATTTCAAATCGTTAGCGGGTGATTTCAAAACAGCGGGAAATTTCAAGTTCATACCAACAGCGACACTGCACTGATTTCACACAAAAGTGTGATTATACGAAGGAACAAAATGTTCAGGTACAACCTTGCTTCAAAATAATTTGTTTTTATAAAGTTTGCCCATCTTACTTATCAAGGATTTGTAAATGCAAAACCTAATCCTACTTATTGGCACTTATTTTTTTTGTCTATTTATGGAATTTGAATTTTTATTGCTCCAAGACATAGTGCCAAATTGGAACGGTTAAACAACTTACTTTAGAATGTTGCCACCCCAATCGTCTCCAATATAGATTAGTTTAAATTCGATTTTGAAGCAAACAAATTTAGTCCGGCTGTTAATATCAGAATATGCCTTTGAGTTTTTAACTATAGAGTACGTCAAGGCATACAAAGTCTTTAATCACCATGTATTTGTTATTCAATCAAACCGTCTTTTGGGTTATTGGTTCTCCAGACTCATTGGTTCTCCAGACATCAGCACTAGTTTTGTATTTTTAAACTAATATTGTAGCTATTAAAGACTTTATTATATTAATATTTTATGATAACGTTCGGTTATTTGTTATAAGTCCCAATCCTAATCTCAGTCATTTCAGTGTAAGCATTTTATATTTCTCATGGATATGAAAAATCACTAAAAATGTTAAAAAGTTTTAGAAGAAAGTTTTCGCTTTATTCAAGCATTATCAATACTAATAAAATAAGAAAATTCTTATTTTATTAATATTGATAATTGCTTGGATAATGTGAAAACGTTTCTTACGTTATTAGTATTGTAAATACTTGAATAAAGCGAAAACGTTCTACTAAAATTTTTCAACTATTTTCGAGTTTTTATGTATCGGCAGTTTTACGTCTTTTATATTTCCTATCTAATTTTTTTATCTGGGTAGGAGGTAGAATTATTTATATTTTTTGTTAGTTCTGGGTGGTCAAAGTTAAATATCACATTTTATTCTAAGTAAGAGGCAGATGTTATACAGTTTCACGGGACCGTCATTGCAGCAAAAAAAGCAAATTGGTAAACTTCCAATGGTATATTCTTACTACACAAAACCTACAGTAGTATAGGTTTTGGCAAGGGATTTATGTGTTTTAACACTTCATGAAAATGGAGAATAATCCAATTATGATTTTGTACATTTAGAGAAAATCTGTTTCAGGTTTTCCCTAAATATCAAATATTTGTATAAAATCCGAAGCCGATTGTTCTGATTTTCACGCAGTGTAAACAATGAAAAAGAAGTCAATTTTACAGAAAAAGTATTAGCTTTGTAAGAACTCGTTTACATGAAGACTCTCGATAGTCGAAATGAACTGTCATGGCTTTTGTGATTGGTTAAATTTTTCTGACGGAAAAATTTAACCAATCACAGAAGCCATGACAGTTCATTTCGCCCGCAACTGGTTTCCATGTAAACGTGGCCTAAGAGTTACTTAATAGAGACAACTTCGATCGCAAGGCTACTCTAAAAGGAAACCTTGGAATCGAAGATGATAAAAATAAATTAAAATAATAATCTGCTGTTAGAGTAAATTTAAGTTCAGCAAAATCAGATCTGGCTTTAGCCAACCTCCTACCCCGAGCCATTTTTTTTGATTATTAAGAAACGATGAAGGCTCAAAGTTTTCATTCTCAATAGCTTTTTATTTATGGTGATGGCTCATAACATACATTAAAAGCAATTAATAATTATGACTTTGAGAATCCTTAAATGCAGCATGTGGAGATTTGGACAGGTTTGACAGCAATACTCCTCTAATTAATCAAGATTATTCCCCCGGCAATTTATTATAACAATTCCTTAACCCTAATTGTACCGGACCTTTTTGTGGGTCCAGATACCGGAGGCATATGCTTGGGCGCAGCCCTAAAAGAACCTTGCGGGTAAGTGCTGAACGGATTTTTACAGTGTTATTACGCTTCGTTGATGTACTTTTAAACAATTATTTTGCAAGTTCTGCATCAAAAGCCCTTGTGAACATGACCGGTTAGGAAAGAAAAAATAAGAAGAGAAAAAACGAAGATATTTGTTATGCTTCATTATTCCAATCTGATTGCTGTAAATAAAAAACAAACCAATTTGTAATGCATATAAATTTATAGTGCATTATAAATTGATTTGTTATTTCATTTACAGCAATCAGTTCTTTTTCCCCTTCGTACCCTGTTTAGATGGCGAATTCTTAATGACAGCATAATCTAATGTCAGTAAAAATGTATTAAAAGTCAGCGAAACTTAGGCTTCTGGTTCAATTTCCCATGTAATGCTGCTTGAAAAACTTTAGGTACAATGGGGATTAATGTTCAACTTGTAGTTTTTTTGTCAGCTGGCGTAACTGTATTAATATATATTATTTGTACCCAGGGGGTCAACAGAGACGGAAAGTTGTAGGGTAGGCTAGTTTGACACCTCGTGAAGCAGGTGCCACAAAATCTTTATTTTAGCTTAAGCAAATATTGAGTTTCCCTTGCTACAGTAATGATGTGAATTAGTTTTTACGTGAATACCTAGGGCTTTGTTCATGATGCTGATTGAATTTGCAACAATTGTACCCGGTACTGCGTTGTAAGAACGAGTTTACATCATAGTAAAAACTGTCAAACTGAAATTAACTGCTAGAAGCTTGGTTATTCAATTAATTTTCACATCATAAGAAATATTAGTAGAAATTAATTATTAATTGTATTTTGCAAACTATTTTAATGAGAGCATAAGTGTCTATAATTACATTTTAATTTATCCTGTTACGTCATTTTCAGTTAATGTATATCCTAAATTTATATCATAGCTGGTAAAACATAATTATTACCAAGCATCAAGGACCTTATTTTGTAGTATTTTGTAGTATGTTAAATGGATATTTATTTAAAAAATGGAAACCAAGAAGAGTCGCTATGTATTCAGTTGAGTATATTTTATCTAAAAACCCAGCTGGCACACAACTCTAAAACAACGTTGTAGCAATGTTGTTACAACGTTTTGCTGAAGCTGGGAAGGTATATTTAACAACTTAGTAAATAGCGAGTTTACGCACAGTCTAATCTACGACAGCAACACTGTATTTACCTTTGTGCATATAAGCTACTTGCGTTCAATCCTGCAGGATAGAACTTATATGTAAGCCTATATGCACAAAGGGGAAATCTTCGTTGTCGTCGTAGATTAGACTGTGCGTAAGCTCGCTAATGCACCTCACTATTGTTAGTAAGTTAGACAAATCTGTTTAGTATTGTTGCTTTCTCACCTCTAAGGATTACAACTTACAAGTTACTTTAAATGGACGATTAGATATAAAATACGCATACAATTTGTATTAGTAATATCGTGACTTGGAGTGCAATTTGAGATAAATAGCCCGAGTTTCCGTTGCAAAGTTTGTCAAAATAGCCCGAACGTAGTGAGGGCTATTTGAAAAACTTTGAAACGACAGAGGGCCATTTATCCAAAATTGCCTGACAAAATCACGCTATTCCTGGTGAATTATATGGACAACGTTTTTAGTTCTGTTATATCGAAAATTTGAGGATAAGATGTATAACACGACGATCATTCAATTCCTCAGGATTGTATTCCTCTAGATTTCCTTTTACTCCTCTGAAACGAGCCCATGTCTCGCAGACGGTCATCCATGTATTTGTGCCCTATGCTTTGTAGTATTCTTATTTTAAGACTTATCACACAACATCAGACACAAGCTGAAATCGTTTTTTAGTATCCATGTTTATGTTCTTCTGTTCTGTGTTGTTGTTGTATTTTTTTCTCGATATCTCACTCATATAATTTTAAACCACTGTAATGATTTGGCGGAGAATTCGATTTCATTAAAACAATAGACACTTTCGTGTTTTGGTAAGGAGAATTTAAATATTATCAGAAAATACGTTTGTTTTGTTGAAAAACCTAGCGCGGAGTATTTCAGATTTAGCGCGGTATTTCAGACAAATCGACCATATATGTATTGAAGGGCGCGAGCAAAATGAAATCCACCACATAATTATGGCATTAATTAAAACGAGACGATAAAAAACTTGAAATTAATTTCTTCATTGTTTATATAATAATTTAAGCACAAATTCAAATAGATAACATATTAGATATTACACTAACTTTGTACTTCGTATTCATAGATACATCGTCAGGTATTGAAAACAACCACATCTGTGTATACGTTGTTAATGACCAACTTGATATCAGAACTCTGTTTAGAAATGGCACTACTTGAGTAATTTCATGACATTTTAATTTCCGAACTTCCACTAGAGATTTTTGAATGTTGTTTATTTGAACGTATGTACAGTGGACTCTCTGTAATTCAAACTTCCATGGGGATGAAATAATCGTTCGAATTATAGAGTTCTTCGAATTATGGGAAGTTACCCTTTGGAGAAAAACTCTTCATGGCGAAAGAAAACCTGTTCGAATTATGGAATTGTTCGAATTATGGGGAGTCGAATTACAGAGGGCCAACTGTATACAGATTTAGGTTTTATTCATCACCCGACGATGTATGTATATATATGAAAACGTTAGTACAATCTATTATGCTATCAATTTGAATTTGTATATTGTTTAATATTGCTTATTTTGTTATTTATTTTTTATTTATTGTAATAAGCCTATATCATTACAAAAGATAAAACTATTGAATATTAATTCATTCAATCATACACTCAATCTTTGTTTGATATTTGCTACATAAGTAGTAGAAATCAAAGCATGATAGGTAATCACAGCGTGCTTCACGCACATGAGTATGTGACGTCACATATACCGGATAATATCACGGTAGCCGACACAAATTCTGCTCCAATCGTGGATACCGTTAGGGTGAGAAAAAGCTTACATTTGGTCTAAATAGCAAAAAAATAGCAAAATAAGTTACGCTGATCGCATTTATAAGGCTTCATGGGTGTTATAAGCTCAAAAGCTTTTTTAACGTTAGTTCTCTTATAATGGGATTAATTTTCGCGAGGATTAAATTTCGCGAATTTTGCGATTTTGGGGCATTTCCACGAAATTATGTCCTCGCAAAATATTTGAAAAAGACTCATTCGAGAAAATAAATCCTAGCGTAATTTTTGAAAAGTAGTCATTCGCGAAACTAAATCTTCGCGAACAATTTGAAAATAAACACCAGATAAATAAATCACACCATTTTCCGTAAAGTGTCGGGGGTGTCCCCACCCAATCATGATGTGATTTATTTTAACCAGGCAGCCAAATTCAAAACTAATTCATGCCAATTTTGATCAACTTTTGAAGAAGAATTGGGAGTCGAGATGATGACTATTCAGACAACGAATGGGATTGCGAAAATTAATTTGAATGAATGCATTTGATGCATTGTTGACGAAAAAGAAGATTGACAATACACATAAATGCCTTAGTATTTGCGAACGATTAAAGAAAAAGTAGTCTGTCCGTAAATAATGGCTATGGTATTGGTATTACAGATCCTCTTTTGGGTCTACTAAAAGATGATTTGTCTGATAGGTTACAGAAGGTAGTGCTTAATGGACAAGCATCTTCAGGGGAATAAGTTTTAGCAGGTGTTCAACAAGGTTCAATTGTGGGTCCGTGGTACTTTTAATTTACATTAATGACCTGCCCCAGAATTCGCAGTCTGTAGTCAAAATATTTGCCAACGACACTTCCTTATTTTCTTTTGTTTAAAACCCCACTACTTCTACGACTGTGCTCAATGCAGACTTGGAAAGAATTAGTGAGTGGGCTTGTCAGTGGAAAATCCCCTTCAATCCAACAAAACAAACTCTCGAGGAAAGTCTTCCATGACGCAAGTCCAAGTTATCTTATTTAATGGTGATGCTGTTTCTAAGCAAAAAATACCACAAACACCTAGGTGTACTCTTTGACGAGAAGATGAACTTTGATCATCATCTCCGGGAGAAAGTTTCCAAGGCTAACAAGGGAGTCGGTATTATTCCTTCTTTTTCCTTTTTTTTTTTTTCTCTCTGAGTGGAATAAATTGGATTATCATATACGAGATCTCCCTACACTGCCATCATTCAAACGTGCTTTGTTTAAATCTTTTCGTCTGTCACCGTCTCCTTTATTTAGGGTTCATAACAGCTAAGGTGTCATTGGCGGACTCAGAGCATGCTTTTCCTTAGTCAAAGCAATAGCATGGAGATTAAAAGCGTGCTCAAACTTATTAATTTTTAATTGCCTTTGTATGATAATGGGTCTTTAAAGACCCATTATCATACAAAAGCTATTAAGAATTAAAATTGTTAGTTCTTCATCGTACTGTTCTGACTAGGGCTGGGATCCGCCACTGGGTGTTATACATTTCGATACAATTTCCAGGACACAATTGATCCAATATGCCCCTGTCGAACTAACTCAGCTGAAACGTCTTAGCATTTCCTTTTGCATTGCCCTAACTACTCAGATCAGCACAATGCGATGTTAAAAGACCTTCACAACAAAATGTTTAACCTATTTCCTTATAATTCCGCAAAACTCTGCCGAATATTGCTTTATGGGGACTCACAATACAGTGATCTCGATAACAGTACTATTATCAGCATGGTTATAAAATTCATACTAGCCACTGAGCGTTTTACCAGATCTTTATTTGAGTAATGTAACCTCGGCACCAATAACTATTTTTTCTTTCCTTACCGCTTTTACCTATTTTTATTTCTAGAAGACTGTGCATCCTTGCAATATCGCTAAAGTTATTTGTAGGTTCTTTTCATATCCTCCTAGCAATCAGGGACAAACAAAACGACAATATATTGGAGAAATTGGTATTTCGCCTGGCTGGCCTTGCAAAACAACGAGGAAAAAAATAGCGCATAAGTTATTTGTAGGATCATAGTCTTACTATGTGCATTGTAAACTGTCCTTTTTTGTTTTGTGAATTTCATATTATAGAAAGAAAAAAAGAAAAAATGGCTAGAGAAAAAGATAGAATCTCGAACTTTATTTTTATTTTTGCTATCCGGTCGCGAAAATAATTCCTTGCGAAATATTCAAAAATGGGCTTTTCGCGAAAATAAGTCCTCGCGAAATATTTGAAAATGACTCATTCGCAAAAAAAAACGAATATTAATCCTGTAAATTTCGAGAATTTTTCAGCTTGCGAAATTTAATCTTCGCTAAAATTAATCCCATTAAAGTATCTGCGTCCCAGATTAAACTAATTATGGAATTGACAATGTGGACAATGTGGAGTTTGTTAAGTTAAGTAATTGCGTCAAACTACTCAGTGGTTGGATTGACAACAAATTGAATTTTGAATATCATATCAAGAATATTATGGACAGCACGCATAAACGCTGCCTTAGAAACTTGTATGAATACTCTAATTTGTGTCTGACTGAGCTGCTAAAAATTTACGAAAACAAAATAATTCACCACACTCAGAGGCGGATTTAGAACAGGCTTTTACTTAGTCACAGCAGTAAGTGGAGTACTCAAAGTCATTAATTTTAATTATATTATGTATGCCGCTGGGTCTCTAAAGACCCAGCGTCATACATAATGTAATTAAGAATTAACAATAATTATACACCTTCGCAATGATCTGACTAGGGCTAGTACCGCCACTGACACTAGCCTTTCCTGTAGAGATATACAAATCGTTAAATGGTCTAAACCCGAGCTTCAAGAGCCAAAAGCACAACTTACTCCGTCCTTTTTCGCAGCACCATTTTGTGGAGCTCCCAGAAATTGTCGTATCCAGCGTACGAATCTTTATATCTAAGATGCTTGCGATAGACATAACCTGTAGTTGTAGACTCTGCAGATAGGTTTTAAATTTTATATTTTTTAATATAGTATTAAGTTGGTTCAAATTAGTGTAAAAATAGGATCATCATACCAACATGAAATAAATAAATAATAATAATACGCTGCATTTACCTTTGTGCATATAGGCTACTTGCATTCATCCTGCAGGATGGAATGTATGTAGCCTATATACACAAGGGCGAAATCTTCGTTGTTGTCGTAGATTAAACTGTGCATAAACTCCCTATTGTTAATTGCGTGATGCTGATGCAAGATATGAAACACTTAAAGTTAAAGGTAAATTGATATTTATTTTGGACTTTGTACTTCATATAAATCTTCATAAATATCTTTAATTTAGCACAAATAGAGTAAAACTTGATGTACTGCTTTATGCCTTCAGTACGATTTATTACCTCGAACAAACAAAGAACTGCAATAATGTACTCTCATCAAAATTTGTAAGGAAATTCGAATCAATTTTGGTCATTGTGCATAGTATGTACGTATTCTGTGATGAAAATGATACGAATTTGGACACAAATTATGTGGACGGTTTGTAACGTTATTTTTTCTTGTTGTTTTTTAAACTTCTTCGCCTCTGCCAAGGCTATCGCTACTTCTCCTCTGCGACACCATCAGCCACTACTAGGAGAGAAGTTACATCAAGCCCTCTCAAGTTGATAATCTGTCTCCGAACTTTTAACAACCCTCTGCCAACCCTATCACACTGAAACATGGCAATTACTACTTTTCAGGGGAACAGATTGACCGCAAATCTTCCAGGGACGTGGCATGAGAAGATCCTCTACCTGGATTCGAACCTGGACCCCTTGATTATGAACTCAATGTGTTTCTACTGTACCACTATTGCGTATTATTAAGCACAAGCATATTTAGGAAACCCAGCTAACACGGGCCAAAATTGACGTCGTAAGGACATCATTAGAACGTTATCTTGTGGATTGTGTTTGCTGGGAATGACCATAAACATCCATCTCATATCATGTATGCTCTATGACATCCATTTTAGAATGAAAACTGTAGTATGTTTATAGGTAAATATGTAGGTTTTCAACTGTGATCTTGTGTGACGTCATTGTCGTGTAAGTACGTACTAATTAAAGTCATTATCTTTCATTTATCTGAAGTTAAATTATTATCATTCCAGACGGGGATATATTAAAACTTAGAAAAACTAGGAATGCTCATAATTTTTAAGATATATAGAACTTTATGACTTGAATATGGCGTTATCACAATTTATTGCGCCAGTCAATCACTTCTCCATAAAAATCCTAACCCGCCCAGAACATGACACAAAAATGACGAAATTATAGCAGTGTTGTTACAACGTAGAAATGTTATTGTTAATTATTAATCTTTGATTCGTGTGTCAGCATGGAGAGGATATTTCTTTTCGTTTGTGTCTAAGGTCTTTAAGACTTATTCACGCTTTCAGTTATGTGATGCATGTTTATCTCCGAGTCATTCGAGATAGAGATGCTATATTTGTATAAAATGCGACATATGCTCTGGACACTAGGTTGCCGCTCAGATAATTTTATGATTTGTTGATTTGTGGAGTTTCTTATTATTTTTATAGAAGAAAGAAAATAAAAATGAGTATTTTATCAGCATCAGAAATCTTTAAAATTGTAACTGAATTAAACAAAGCAAACCTGTTAAATATCTTTTCAACCAACCCATATGCTTTAAAGGATCGCTTAACAGATCTATTCAATAACAGACTTCTTGAAGTAGTAACTAAAACAAGTTTAACCAAAGAAAACTTTCTTGAATTTGTGAATGAAACTTTGCCATGTATTCTTAATATTACAACAACTTATACGAATACTTCTACAACCAACTTGACATATTGTATTAACAAAAACTGGTAAGTGTGTACGGGACTGCATTTGCGAAAATCATATGACATATTTTATTGAATATTAAAGGTTTTACTCTCACGGGATGTACAAAGAATTAAAGCAAAGAATTACATCGAATTAAAGCGAATTTTTGAGGCGAGCCAGTCGATACACTGTATAATCAGGATGTACCCAGAATTATTTTCACACGAAATTTATCTGTTTTTTAACAGACAAATTAGATTCCGGTTTAACCGTTAATAATAACTCCCTCTCTCGGAGTTATTATGTACTAGGAAATTGCACTGCGAGAAAAGTCATGTTATCCAATTGAACAACCTACAGTTGTCTATCGGAAAACATAAGACAACCTTACGTTGTCTTATGTTTTCCGATGGACAACTGCAGGTTGTTTCACTGGATAACATGACTTTTCGCGCAGTGTTGTAACTCCCAGAGTCATATTTTACTGGCAAATACTTACTCCCCCTGTCAAATAAATAATTCCCACATAAATGTAGGGAATTCATTATTTCCCAGTAAAATATCACTCTGAAATATTGAACAAAGCTGTCGAGCGGGATTTACACCAGGAGAAAAGGTTATTCGACTAATTCTTTTCGAGCATGCGCATTTGAACAAAACTTTGCCTATTGCGCAATTTTTCTGAGATCAAATATTAGTTTGGATGAAAAAGAACAGTAGAAAACAATGCTACTTTGTTTTCGTTCGACAGATGAATTCTAAACAAAAACATGATAAAAATGCTATGACGCGATTACTAGAAAATGAAAATGCTGCTTCAATTCTTTGGTATTCATTTTCATAATCGAACATTTGTTTTTTTTAAAGAGTAATAGTGGTTCTAATTAAATGCTAGAAAAGGTGTTTTTAAAGTGTAAATACAAAACGAGTTTTGGACGAATAAAATTTCTAGTGTAAATCCCGCTTTACAATGCGTTCGAAAGTTCGAATTAAACTTGATGTGTTTACTCACTCAAACCATTCGGTTTGAGTATTACAGTTTAAAGTCGATCATTAGGATTATAAATTCAATCGCCATTAAAAAATCCATAATACTACAACGCTTCTATAGTCCCCAACTAACAACCGTTCTGTTTAGGTTAAAATAACACAAAACCTCAAACATTTGGGAGTCCTTATTTTACTGGCTGAGTCATTATTTACTAGGAAGAAGTGACTACCTTGAGTCATAATTTAAATAAAGACTGAGGAGAGCACATTTGGGAGAGTACTTATTTGCTGTGACACCGGATTAGTTAGATTGATGTTACATGTGGTTTTTGTAAGGAGAAAATGTTTTATATCAAGAAGAGTTTTAATATGTGAAGGGCCATTACATTTCGATTCTTCAGATGGTCTAAAGCTGTAACTCGACATATCAAGAAGAGTTTTAATATGTGAAGGGCCATTACATTTCGATTCTTCAGATGGTCTAAAGCTGTAACTCGACATATCAAGAAGAGTTTTAATATGTGAAGGGCCATTACATTTCGATTCTTCAGATGATCTCAAGCTATAACTCGACATATCAAGAAGAGTTTCAATATGTTAAGGGTCATTACATTTCAATTTACTAGAGGACCTCAATATAAAGCTATAAAGGATATAAAGCAACACCTTAAGGGACAGTCCACAAATTCATATCGAAATTCGTATCAATTTTCATACAGAAGAAGTGTTTTTGGGCATATATGCACAAAAACACTTTTTCTGTGATGAAAATGGTTCGTATTACGGTACGAATTTTGTGGACGGTCCCTAACTGTGGTGTTACTTCAAATGCAATAAGTAATATTCAGAAGCATCCCTCTAGAGGTGTTCTTCAAAATATCTGTTCGGTAAATATGTAACAAATCTCTAAAAAATCGAGCATGG
>JAUCNQ010105001.1:0-11953 GCA_032352715.1 Bougainvillia muscus | reverse complement strand
TTTTTTGCATTCTGTAAAGATGCATGAAGCATAGGTGTTTAAATATATTTAATTGGTAAACATTAAGAGCTTTCATTACTGTTAGAAGAGGTTTTGCATGAGTTAGTCTGTTCTGGAAGAAAATTATTCTGGACGCATATTTCTGTTTTTTGTAGAGGGTTTCAAGTTTACTTTTGCTAAAATGTTCAAGCCTGTTTGGAAGTAGTTTCGAAATGAAAGTTTGTCTGAACATTCAAAATAGATTTATACTAACCTTCAATTCAGAAAATTCAGGAGGGAGCCCCCCTTCTTATTAGGGTTAAGGTAAAATAGAATTTTCCAGGCAGTGTTGTATTTTCCAGGTATTATCACAAAAGGAGTAACACAACGTTAATACGATTCAGTGGTAAGTTTTAATCAGGGAAACACGATGGGGTGTTCTTATTGCTTTTGAAAAGTTAAAGCATGTCCTCAATCAGCGTCAGTATGATTTCAAAATGTTCATCAGATGCTCTTTATTATCATATTTTCCCTTTGATCATCATTGTTTTTGTAATTTAGTTCCTACTGCTCCTCCGTCAAATATTGTTTTCAAAGCTGTTTCTGGAGATTCAATACATGCTTCATGGGAAGATATACCAATGGAAGATCAACACGGCTCTATCATTGGTTACATTTTATTGTACAAAGAAAAACTTGATCAGTCAGCAGCTTACTTATCTTTAGCAAGTTATAACAACTCAATAACAGTACCTGATCTCCAAGCCAGTACCTCGTATAGATTTCGTCTACTCGCATATACAATGAATGGTAACGGAGTTTCATCACCAGAAATTACTTTTGCAACATTGGAAACTGGTAAGGGGCCCGTTCACCAAATTTAATTGGAGATTAGTATCAATTTCCATGCAGAAGGAGAGTCTTTGTCCCTGTATTCTCTTAACCCTATTAATCCTGGGGGAGCCTTGAGTGCCCACGGCATGTTTGACTCCCTGTAACTTCTGTTACAGGGAGTCTTATATCACATGTGGTACAGAAATTACTGGCTATTGTTTGAAACCACCTCACTTTTTACAGCACTACTCCCTCTGAAAAACTTCCGGAAAACTTTCCGGAAAAACGAAACTTTTGCCGGAAAATGTTCCGGAAAGTATTTCCCTCTCCGAGAATTCGATTTCACGTATGTTAATATTGCTGAAAACATATAAAATTGGTAACTCCATCTTATGACATGGTTTTTATAGTGTTTTTAAGAATATAATAACCTATGTTGCTAAGTTTTGGGTCGAAATTTAAACATAATGATTTTACTCAATTTTCGTCATTTTGATGACGTCATCGGCGACGTGATGACGTCATCATAAAACTTTTACGTCACGTCACTCCTTATATGATGGTTAACATTCGTGCCAAGTTTTATGTTCTGAAATTAACTGGCTCTAAAGTTATTAGTTGGGGCCTAAAAGTCCGGGTGGGGCTTTAAGAGTGTATAAAAAGCTCAGGTTTAATAGAGTTAAGTACAAATCATTTTTGGATGGAACCTTGCACATTTTCCCGAGTAGGTTGCGACACCGCAAAATCCATCATGGTGCCACATTTTTGACCCAAATCTGTTTTGGACTTTTTTTAGAAAATATCCCTTACCTCTAGTTAAACATCAAATATTTAATGCAAAAGGGTTTAAAACAGTTTTTAACCTATAAGCATGGGCGGCATTACGGCCCTCACAGGAATTGTTAGAATAACTTCATGACAAGTCAATTAAAATTCTTGAAACTTCAAAGTTTCAAGTCTCTGGCATTTACCGTTCAGGAAAAAATAGAGCAGTGTGGGAAGGCATAATCCCCCCTCCCCGGATTCTTGGTAGCAGAAAAAATTCCGGTGTTAATAGGGTTAAAACTAAGGTTGATCTGGCATGGTACTTTAAAAATACGATGGACTAAACATAAAATCAATAGGCTACAAATGACTTCATGCTGAATTTGAATGCATCAAATACTTTTTGATATGCTGGGTTTGATTTGTTACCAGTTATATCAGTTCAGCCTAAATCTGAATTTGCATGAAGATGTAAGTGATTACTGATGATTGATTGATTTCTGTTACTCACATCACTTTATGTCACTGAATGAGTTAAAAGGTAACATTACCTTTTTAGTTCCTTCATTATCTCCAACAAATCTGAACAGTACATCTAGTAATCCTTTTGCTGCTATTCTGGAATGGCATGAAGTTCATAGATCAGACATGAATGGGATACCGCTTGGCTTTAATATCAAATATCACGATACAAAAAGCAGAGTTACTAATGTAGCGTTTCACACAAATTCGGTTCAGATAAATGACCTGATACCAGACTTTGATTACATATTTGAAGTATGTGCATTCAACGGAATTGGTGAGGGGCCTTGTGAAAGAACAGGTGTCACTACACCACCTTCAGGTAAGAATCATCTCAATAATCCTTTTACGAGTTTGACTCCTTTCTGTTAATTTCCATTTACATCTGTATTGAACTTGTAACAATATACAACTTTAAGCAAGTATTACCGACGATTTCTTTAGATTTTCTCCCATATTGTAATTACTACTTCTTCAGAAGACTATATCAATCAAAAAGGGTCCTAATTGAGTCAATTCATAATTATTTGAATGTGCGATTATACTTCATTAAATGTGGTGCGATCATTGAACGATTTCATCAAACAACCTGTTGAGAACTGGAGTTTTACTCTAGATTCCAGCGGGTTGTATGATAAAAACCTTAACGTAATACTGCACAAAATTCAACTTTATCCGGACTTATTTTCAGTCCGTATTCGTCCGTATTACGACAGAATGCTAGCATTCTGTCGTAATACCGACGTATACGGACTGAATACGGGAGTATACAGACTGTGTAAAGGTCCGGATACAGATGGATTTTGCACAGTGACATTGTCTTTGTAATTATGCAGGTACTTACAGCACCAGGATGAAGACGTAGGCTAATACTTAATAAATAGTCACTAGCATTACGTTACTTAGTATACTTGATGTTGTACGGTCATTATTTGAACATGATAGAAACGCATCATCCAAATATTTTATTATAGTGCCTTCCACTGCTCCAAACAACATTTATGTCAGTCTAATCAAAACTCATGATACGTTAACTATCTCTTGGGATCAGCCACCGTTAGAGAAAATTCATGGAGATTTGCTTGCATACAAGTTATTATACAAACCTAGCAAAACTGATTTGTCTAACGGTGAATTTAAAAGTCTATTCATTCATCCTTCTGTATTGACAGTCAGTCTACAACAGCTACAAGGAAATACAAGATATGAGATACGTTTGCTTGCAGTAAATGAACACGGAGATGGTGTGTTTGATACAGTCTATGCAGGTATGTTCCACTAAAACTTAGCAGAAAAGCGAAATTATAATTTCAATTTAAAATATTTTTCCTCGTGGCAAAGGCTTCCTAAAAACAATAAAAATATTTCAAAAGACTCGGCTCGGTATTTCATTATGACAGTTAAAACCAGTGGCTATAATATACTTCTGAAAACTAAGTGTTGTGTAGCAATTTGATGATTTTCATGTTTTTTTTTCTGGTTACCAGTTTTAATCAAATGATAACATGTCATTTAAATCAAATGATAACATGTCATTTTCCTTAAAAATGGATGTCAGAACGATGTCCGTCTTACATCTTTATCTCGTAGCAATCATTAATAAGTTGATAAATGACACATAATCAGTTGTATACATCTAAGAATTTATCGGCCTGTTATTGATAGTCTGTTTCTAAATGCCAAATAATCACAAAAAAGTTGAATCTGATTATTCCGTGTTTTAAACAGTGAACGTTTATCAATAGTTTCTTGTTATAGACACTTGTAAATGTCCGGAAACTGTTACGTCTTCCTACTATCTATTAAATCCATACGTCTATCGTGAAAATGGTAAACTTCTCGGTGTCTATCCTGCTATACTTGATGATATGATCAATTATGCTTGTGGTACATGTCAAAGACCATCCGGTGTTTTTAATACAAAACTGAATAAATTAAAAGATGGCCGCAATGAATTTGCAGAGAAGAGTAACAGTGAATTAGTCTATCGTGAAATTGATGAATTTACAGATGTTACCTTTCCAATTGTTGGTCATCAGAATATGATTGAATTTCTTAACTTTCCATATGTTTCTTTGTTGGAACATCCAGGAGTTTTGTTAATTGCAAAAGATGAATCAATTAATGAAATTGTACATAATATGATAATTAGTGTACTTGGAATAGCACCATTAATTGCTGTTAATATATTGTTAATGATTATTGCTGGTTGTATTGTATGGTTTCTGGTAAATAATTAACTCTTACCACCACACCATTCGCCATTGCTATTGTCTTCCTTTTGAGTATAGGAATATTTCCATTTCCGGGAAAAACGTACCCGAACTGAGAAACCTGTCCGGAAAAGTTTTTCTACCTTGAAATCATGATAAATACATGTTAAATGTTTTAAATTGGTTTACTCGTTTCTTAATGTTTTGCAAATTATAGTTTATAGTTTCTGATGTTACTTACTTTTGAAACAGAGCTATAACTTAGTAATTTTATTCAATATTTGGGGCTTTGGTGACATCTTTTGGGCTTTTTTGGAAAAGTTATTTCCGGGGGTGGGGAGAGGGGGGAGGGGGGAGGAGGATTCCCCCCTCCCCTCTATAACTTCCGAATTATAAATCAGATAGCAATGAAATTTGGCACACTAGTAGGAATCATAAAGGAACAAAAAAATTTTGATGACATCATTGGAAATATTAATTTTGCAGTTGTTTTACGAAAATACCATGAGTTCTTTAGATCCAATCCTTTTAAGTTGTAAGCATGGTAATTGAATTTTTATTAGATATTCTAAAAGCTATTAGATAAGAGAAAATATAAGGCACAAATTTGTTATCATGTGATAGATATTTCATCCAGAATCAGGCGCCAAACTTGACAAAACTTCAAAAAAATTAAATAAATAAATTATTTAGATATATAATATCAATGTAAACTTGTAATACCTGAGAAAAACAACTCTCATATTTGTAACAAGTATAAAATATCCTGTTTTTGGATATATAATACGACTATAAGCTTACATAAAAAGACATACAGCCTAAATGCATATTTCATACCTAAACACCTAATTTTGGCTGATAATAGGCATACTAATGCATAATTAATTAATTAATTGGTTAACTAATTAATTAATGTCGTTCAGGAACATTCGCCATTTATTGATGAGCTGTGAAATAATGTAACATATGAGTAAAATCTAAGATAACGGTTTCATTAAAATTTGCGGAATCCGCCCCCCCCCCCCTGGTTGAAATAGAGCTAAGCAAAAAATCATGTCATCATAATTTGTTTTACTTTACGTGACATGTTCTGAGATAAATTGGCTCTGAAGTTACTAGTTGAAGGTCGAAAATTCTAAACAGGGCTTGTCGGTCACTGACTCTTCTCTGTACTGTTTAGGAGGGAAAATGTAAGCAAGATACCAATGGTGACTTTTTAAAAAAGATAAAAGAAGGTCTGAGCGAAGGGTGGTATTGGGCATTTATTACACAAGGAACTCACGGGTAAGCTACACATTGTATGGTTCAACTCTAGGAAACAGTTTAGATTCAAACTGTTTGACGTAATAGCTATCATAATGGTGGAATTATTTGTACAGAACAGTGATTTGTGAACAAAATAATATCTCATGTCTAACTATTGATTTTGTTTAACATAATCGATAATTATGCAATAAGATTAATCACATATCGACAATAATATTAGTGAATTTCTGCCTCCCACCAATAACTAATCTCTCAAAATTGTAGAAATATTTCTAAAGATTATTTCAAAATATTTCTTCAATCTTAATAGAACAACCCAGAAAGTTTTTCAAAACTTCTGGAATTAATCATCATAGCGTGCTAAATTGCACGGACTAATATAACCATATATATCTATCTTTTTAGTTATGGTGATTTTGTACCAGTAACATTTTATGGTCGCTTTTTTGCCATCCTGTGGATGTTTATTGGTTTGTGTTTTTCTGCATTGATTGTTGGTTTTATTGTTTCTATTTTTACAACAATTAGCGATGCAGCAGAGCTATCTATCTATGGATCACAGGTGACTACCGTGTCAGATATATCCTTAGTTACAATTAAATTGAGCCGAAATTAAAATTTCATTATAGTTCAATATATGATGGTTGACTTTATGAGTAAATTCGTTTGAAATGTAGAAACTAGAAACTGTAGTCACAAATGTAGACACTCTTATCCGTATGTGAAAATGAAACGATTTTCTGTATGAAATGTAGTTTGAATTTCTTCTCGGGACTAAAGAAGAGTTGAGTTTTATAGCTTGCGGTATGCTCTTAATTAGCCGCTGAGTTAACAAGAAAACTAAATGGACAGTTCACTCCGATGTTACACAATGATTGTACCTGACCGGAATTGTACCTTTTTGTTGTTGTTGCAGTCTTTGATATATAAAGTTGTTTCCTGTGTTGTCTAGTAACACGATATTCAGTGCAGATTCGTATCCTGGATTCCGTACTTCATTTCTGCTATCCTATAACTGAAAGGATAGTTTTCATGGTAATAAAAGCCCGATACTTTAAAATAATATATCTAAAAATATATCTATCACATAGGTTATGACACAAGTTCGCCTTTTCCATAATTCCAATTCTCTCTTCCAGTGTAAGGATCTAGTAGACAGATGATTCAAATCTGGAAGTTAAGGAGAATTGAGAGAATAATTGTGTGTAGAAAGGCAAAAAAAATAAAGAAAAAGAAGAAGTCCAATAAGTTAATGTGAATGCTTGCATGTAGCAATAGCCTAATTGATTTAAGTGTGTTATGATTGTTATATGTCCTTTCATTCAGCTGGCTGCCTTATCTGGATCGTTTGAAGAAAGATTTGGTGTGCTCAGAAATGGAAAATTAAACAGAAGTAAGTGAACTGTAATCAATTTTTTAGTCCATATCTATTTACACAGTAGGTTTATGTGTGTATGTTGCCATTTAAGAATAGCTACTGAGAGTTGTAACCACTACTTAGCGCACCACAGCTTTGTTTAAAGTGTGTTGGTGGTGCCTCACACATGTGCCTGGGTTGTGGCAGTCTCAAGAAGTGTTTTTGGTTTTTACATCAAAAGATTCATTGTCTTTTGATTTTGTTGTAAAGTATAAAAATCGCATTATTTGCTGGTTTGTGGATTTTATCCACTTGAAAGTTTGATATACTGGTAATGAGATTTTGTAGGGTAGATTGTTAGATTGTGTAATCTTGAATATGGGTCTTCATTAAAATATCTGCATGTCGTATCTAAGATGTGTGTCTTTGTCGAAGGTAAGTGTTTGTGTGTGGTCATACGGCCTTTCAAGCCTGTTGGATGAAACCTCTTTGCGATGAAGAAACGTAATTCACATTTTTTCTCCCTTACGGTACACAGCATTCATGGCAACTACAAATAACTTTATGAGCTGTCTGTATGTCTTACCTGCTCAAATGTGCATATCATCGCATAGCATATTCTGCAATTCCATAAAATAATGGTTGCCTCGTGCATCCATGTTAAACATTTGCACTTCCACATCGGGAATAAAACACTCATTGAGAAGCACTGTTTT
Organism: Bougainvillia muscus; assembly: GCA_032352715.1. Classification (NCBI taxonomy): domain Eukaryota; kingdom Metazoa; phylum Cnidaria; class Hydrozoa; order Anthoathecata; family Bougainvilliidae; genus Bougainvillia; species Bougainvillia muscus. The sequence continues at coordinate 4,301 of JAUCNQ010105001.1, read as the reverse complement.
TGTGAAGTTTAAATTAAAGGGCCCTAGTCTACAAATAGTTATTAGGCTTTTAGTTCCCTTCAACACTGAAGATCGTCGGACCTGTCAGCTGTAAGACACCAATCATATATTAAATAATATCAATGTATACATTTTCTGCGTTTCACTTCAGTAACGTTCTGATAAAGTTATTTGTTTATTCTAGAAAGAAACTATACTAATGCGGTAGAACTATCTATATCTCTTGTTGATGAAGAAGTTGATGGTGTTTTACTGGATGCATATGTAGCTGGTGCAAGTCAACAGTATTTTGATCATCCTAATGTAAGAGCAACGGATTTGTATAAGTATCAAAGAACATATGGTTTTGTTTTGTCGGGAGGATTACAATATGTTGCTAATGAAATGAGAGATTTTATTCAAGTTAATGAACAAGAGATTTTAGATTATATTGAAAATAGCACAATAAGAATGCAGGTAAATAATTCGCCTCAAAAACTAGCTTTACAACTTCGTTAAACATGATGAATTTTCTTTTAGAAGAAGTTTCTTTTATACTTGTTATTGCAACAAGATTTGTGAAACAAACTTTTGAGCCCACATAACCACAACCTTATTGCCTAATGTATATTGGTGGGCTGCTTAAATATCCATTACACTATATTAAGCAATTAAGAAATGATCCTTAGATAGACGGATCAAGAACATGCATTAACCTTGTCAAAGTAATAAACAAAAAAAATCATTACTTTTTAATAGTTAAACAAAATGTTATTAGTCTTTTCCCGATCAATTCTGTACACTGAGCAAAAAGTCATGTTATCCAATTGAATAACCTGCAGTTGTCCATCGAAAAACATAAGACAATATGAGGTTGTTTTATGTTTTCCGATGGACAACTGCAGGTTATTCAATTAGATAACATGACACTTTTTGTGCAGTGGTATTTGTATTTTTTTTTTTATTTAAAATTTATTTAAAGTCGATAATTTACAATTGTTAAAAGTTTAATATAAGCTAAATAAAAAAATATATAAATAAGGGGGTTAGCTACGCGGCTAATTTATATCGACTATGGTATCTGTTTAAAAGTCTTATTGATATCGTCAAGTACGATGGCCACTTTAGTAGCTTTAACCTAATCACATCAGTAGAGTGGATACTTCAAGTAATTCATTTATTCTTTAATTATATCATACAACAAACTCACGCAGAGAATGCTATTTGATTATTCGGAAATAGAGAGGATCGAACTGACTCAATTTTACCCAACTGGTTAATTAAGTCATTAAATAATTGAAGTGATCTAGCACTCCATTTTGGCACTCGAATTAGTAGTTTTGACAATTATTGAAATATCAATTCGTTAAGATGAAGGACTGTTCGAGGGTTTTACTTTCTACATTTTCTAGCCTAGAGAAAAGGTACCTTTAAAATCCATATTTGATCCAACATCTGAAGTATTACATGCAGCATTAACTTGGTTATCAGTTGCTTATGTCACATGTTTTTTACTTGGTATGGCACTTCATTTCGTGTTTTCCGCCATTTTCCCACTTTAACCGTTAATGTCAGATCAGGTCCTCAGACAGAACCACGAAAGTTGAGTTTACTATGAAAAACGCTAACTTGTAAAACCTCTGACCTTATTAAAAATCCTTTATCATTTTTTATATGAGATCCCACTCCAACCTTTTACTATTGTATATGATGACGCATATTGCATAGAATATTATATTGCGCACGCGCTATATAGACGATAGCAATGTTTCACATTCGCCAGATCTTACGAATCCCCTTATTTCGCGATTTTCATGTTTTAACCCTGATTTACCTGGGGGACGGGCCGATTCCCCCCCCCCCCCTCCGTTTTTTTTTAATAACTTTTTTTCCGGAAACGCTATCATGCCGAAACTTTGCCACTTTTAGTATTAATCTATTTAAACCTTTTGGTACAGTTTCATATCAGCAGGTGGGTAAGTTCAGATTTAATGGGTCATTGTTCAAGACCACCTATAAAATTTACATATTTCTCTTTGAAAATCTGCAATATTTAGGAACCCTGTAACTTCTGAAGTATATAATATTTTGACTTGGAACAAAGGTTCCTTGTCACGTGATAAATTTATTGATGACGTCATTTTTGTCCGAAATTTTTGGTTTTCCAGAACTCCAGTTTTTGGCGCCTAAATCGAAGATGGCGGCCGATTTTTGCACTGAAAGAATGTTTTAAACCCAGTTGCAATCTTATTCCAAAGTTTTTACACCTGTTTTTTCCAAGTAAACCTGATAATTTCACCAGAAATGGAGGTACGGAAATATTCGGGAAAATGGGACGTTTTATGACGATGACATAATCAACAAAATGACCACACCCAATTGTTCCTTATATGGTGAGTAACTATCGTGCCAAGTTTCATTACCTAAAACCTTACCAATCAGGAGATATTAAGGGGGGGAGGGGGACAAATGAGATGAGTCTGAAAGGTCAGGGTCAGGTTAGGGTTAAGAAAATGAACTTTCAAACAAGGTGATTTGTTACCCTCGTTTGAGTTATCAAATTTCTTTAAGAATTTTAGGGTCTTTCTCAAGAAGATATAAAGTAAAAGTGACTAAAATTGATTCTTAAATAGTCATCTTCAGCGTAGTTAAGGTTGCGCGTAAGATTACGGGCGGTATTACCAATACCGAGGTAGCCGATTTTAAAGCCATTAAGGAAGGCAGACCTTAGGCGAATAAAGTTTGGTTTTTCGTAAAGATAAAGGATATTTCTTTTCAGAAAGAACAAAATATTGTTCCACAATGTAATTATTCATTTGTGTTTCAACACTAAAGTTAAGGATTTTCGAAAATTCGAAAATCGTCATTTTGCAGACCGCAACCCTATTTAGTATGGGTCACCCTCCCCGTATTTTTTTAATAACTCCAGACGTTTTTGTAGCTACGAGGCTAATGTATAGTTTTTATCTTTTACAAAACTTCTACCAAATTTCAAGATAAATAAAATCTCTGCTGGGGGGTTATGACATTTTTGTCACCAAGGGTTAAAAAAATTACCAATTGCTTTTCATCAATATATTTTTTTTTTTTTAAACCGTAATTTGGATAAATTATACTTATTCTGGTGTTTTATTTTCTTAAACTGGCAGAAATGCAGGTTTCACCAAAAAAGGTTGAATTTTGAGAATTATGAAAAAATCGCGATTTTTCGGTTTTGGTGACATCATCAGAAAAGTCACTTTTTTAAATCTATCTTCTGGGGGTGGTGCTTATAAACAAAGCGTGAGTAGTCCAAAACGGATTATCGTTATGCATTTCGCAACCTTGTTCTTTTTAGAAGAAGACTGTTACAAGATATTATATAAACTAGCTGATAACTTGGGTGTAGAACTGCAAGCAAGAAAAATGAAAATAAACGATCTCGAGAATATTCATCACCTTCAATGTGAAAAGCTTCGATTTGATAAGGGAAAAAGCAGTCTTCTGGTAAAACCAGGGAAATTAACAAAGTGAAAGAAACGAAAACCACCAGCAAGTTTCACAAACCCTAATGAAAAAACTTTTCGTAAAAATAACGATCTAGAAGCATCTCTTCTTACTACAGTCAGTATTGTACCTACAATGCAAGTAACTGCTCATGGATCTGCAGATAACAAGTTATATGATTCAAAACTTCAAATATTACATTCTCACGAAGAAGTGCATGCAGAAGTAGATGGCAATGATTCAAACGACATTTTAAATTCATCCACAGAAAATAACGATGTTGGAATTGATACCTGGAATGATGAGGTGATGTCTATTCACAGTTATCCTTCTGATAGTGAATAATTTCGGCAGACACCAAACATATAATGGATTCTTTTCCATAAAATAAACATATGCACCTAATTATAAAAATTCAAAAAGGGGTTACTATTTTGAAAAAATAGCATAAAGGCAAAACAGGAAAAACATGGATTCTACCGAAAAGAAATGGAATCGGGTAGCATTACGTGTGATTATTTCACATTTAGAGAACATAAAAAAAATATTTAAAGCCGAAAATTGCCCGCAGCATGTTTGACCGTCTTTAACTTTTGTTGACATAATCCGATAAATATGATATTTAGTCACATGCAACATTTATCTATATTACGTTATTTCTTAAAAATTCAGCCTTATATCGTGAGCAGTTTGTATATTATTGGCTATTGTTTTGGAATTGGATTATTTCGGTCAACATTCAATATTATCACTTAAAATTTTGCATATCGATGTATCTTAACCCTATTAGCCCTGGGCTTTTTAGGGCTCCTCATCCCTGGGGGGTGGGGATTCTG
>JAUCNQ010104890.1:0-11953 GCA_032352715.1 Bougainvillia muscus | reverse complement strand
AAAATTTAACCAATCACAGAAGCCATGACAGTTCATTTCGCCTATAGAAAGTCTTCATGTAAACGAGTTCTAATTCAGGTCTGATGCTACTCCTTGAATAATGGTGGCCCCTTTTATGTCAATTAGTCCTAAAAGAAAACTAGGTACTTCTAGGACTCTTTAGGATTTTTAGAACCTAAATATTGTCCTTAAAATAAACTGATTGAGGCTGCCTTCCTATCCCAGATTAGAACTTGCCTATTGTAAGATGAATGAGACTGCGATACAATGACAATATTAATAATAGTGGTACAATTACAACACTAATCGTAGACAGTGTCTGATCCATAAGCAAAGAAATGTCAAAACTTACCTTTCAATTCATTTTCTATGGTTTCTCGTTCATTTTTGGTTTTCACAACTTGATCCATATATTGACGTAGTTCATTCACAGCCTCTGCACCTGCACCTGACACATGAGCATCACCTTTTGGTAGAGATGCTGCTATTTCATTCTGAAAGAATAACAAAGATGGAATATAATAATAGGGAGCTTATGCACAGTCTAAGCTACGACGACAACGAAAATTTCCCCTTTGTAAATATAGGCTACATGCGTTCCATCCTGCAGGATGGAACGCAAGTAGCCTATATGCACAAAGGTAAATACAGACTGTGTGTAAGCTCGCTAATAATGGCAAGAACAACAAGTTGGGTTGGGATCCGCCACAAGCAATGAATATTTTTAGGTTTTCAGTATAATCAGAGCTGTTTTAGGGTTCTTCTCAAAAATTCGCTTTAATTAACTTCACAAATCGCTTCGTTTTCACCTCAGATGAGTGTTATTGTGCACACCAATAGTATGGACAATAACACTTTATCTAAGATGAAAATTGACAGGAATAGCTAATTTATAAAGCGAATTTTTGAGACGATTCCTTATAACCATTTGGTTTCAGGAACTTATCTTAAACATGAAAGCAGACCTCCATCCGTTGAAAACTAGGTATTTTTCTTCCATATATTCAAAAGACAGGTCATCTAATTTGCATATCTTTTTAAGAACAAACGCATGGGTTATATGCGGATTGTTTCCTTTATAAGTATTTATTTTCTGATTATGTCATTTACTTAGGGACCGTCTCAAAAATTCGCTTAAATTCGCTTCACAATTCGCTTCACTCCTAATAATTTTCACCTCAGAAGAAGTGTTATTGTAACACTTACGTGTTACAATAACACTTCATCTAAGGTGAAAATGAAGCGAATTGTGAAGCAAATTTAAGCGAATTTAAGCAAATTTTTGAGACTGTCCCTTACTGAAACACAGAGCTGGTTAATAAATAATTATAGGTTTCGATTATTAGGTTCGTAATTCAATACGAATTCGTACTAATTTCACCCCAGGGTAAGTATTTTTGTGCATACGCTATATAATGCGCAAATACACACATAGGGTATAAATTATATGAATTTTAAAAAATTTTGAGACAAGTTTCAGCATAAAAAGCAAATAAAAATTATAGATATTTACCTCAGACATTGACAAAATCTCTAAGCCACGTCTATGTACGTTATATTTCTCTTTCACAATTGAATCTGCATTGGTTGCATTATCAAGAATATGTTTATATTTTCCCCCTTCTTCTTTTAACTGGGTTGTTAGTTTTTCAGAAGGTGTACGTGTCCAGCGTTCTTTAAAATGATCTCTCATTTGTTTATCATCTCGTTCTTCATCATCAAGCATACGAAATGTCTAGGATAGTGGAGGATAATATGTAAGGTTTTATCCCAAAAATTCGCTTGAACCTATAATTTATGTCTAAAAATGGTCACACATACTTAAACAATCCTGCTGTTAATGTATGTGTGACCATTTTACAACAATACGAAGTAAAGAATTCGAAATGGCCAAAATAGCCATTTCAGAGGTTTCAAATTGAAAAAAAATATCTACACACCCAACCATGGTGGGGGGTGGGTAGAGAAAGATGCTTTAAAAAATGCGTACGATTATTTTTGTCTAAAGGTCAAATATTTGTATATTATCCAAATCTGCAGAAGTTGTTCATAAAATTCATGTTAAGACACTTCAATATATATTAATTCATATAAACCTTTTTAGAAAGACCTCAAAAAAATTAATTAGTATTAGAGATTTTGAAGTATTGATAGTCTTAATCATCTAAGGGACCGTCCACAGAATTCGTATCGTAAAATATGATAAAATTTTGATCACAGAAGAGGTTTTTGTGCATGCTAATGTATGCTAATGCACAAAAACACTCCTCTAAACAGAAAATATACGAGTTTCCATACGAATTTTGTAGACGGCCCCTAGAATACCTCATCTAGAACTTCACGATTACGCTGCAGGAGGTCTGGTAGATTCTGCATGAGTTGATCAATACTTGTAAGACCACCTTGTTCTTTTAATGCATTGGCCTTCTCCACCACTGATTGTGGAACCTTATTACCAGACAAATCTTCGATTGCTGCAGGAAGGTTGAGTGAGGCCAATATTCTAAAGAAAGATATTAAAAAAATCCACAATCAGAATCGTTTGGATGGTTGGTTAGGGACCGTCCACAAAATTCGTATCGTAATACGAACTATTTTCATCACAGAAGGAGTGTTTTTGTGCATACTAGGTTGAAATGATAAAATAGCCATAAATTGTGGCCCCTAGTTTTAAGAGATACTGTAGGCACATAAGTCAAACCGGGCAATAACCCAGGCGTTTTATGCGTCCACCAATCTGACGCAGGCCCTTGAATTATGATAGTAAAAGTGATCTTTTATGTGAAATAGTCCTAAAACTGACCTATTTTTTTTTTTAACTAGGTATCTTCAGGGTTATTTTACATAAATAATGTTCTTAGGGTTCGTCTTAAAAATTCGCTTAAATTCGCTTCACAATTCGCTTCATTTTCACCTTAGATGAAGTGTTATTGTGCATACAAAGTATGCACAATAACACTTCATCTGAGATGAAAATTAATAAGAATAAAGCGATTTGTGAAGCGAATTTTTGAGACGAACCCTTATTAAACTGATTGGACCCTGCCCTTCTATTCTAGAATAGACCCAGCAAACTATACAAGATTAAAAACTAGCTACCACATACCCATTTAAAAACTGCGTTGCTTCTCTCAATCTTCCAACTTCAATGTTAATGATATTTGCTTTTGCACTATCATATGCAGCAAGAGCTTGATGAACTGACATTGGTACAAGTTTGGTGAATAAATCAACAAAATTATTACTAATAGGACATGTGATTGGTAATGGTTTCGCTAATGTGGCTCGACCAATTGCTGATAAGGCATCACGACTTGGAACTGCATCGTTGTAAATAAATTCGTTGTCTTTTTTTGCTGTAGTAAGCTTCTTTGATACATTTGATGCCATTGTCTAAATTAGCAAAGAATTCTATGTTACTTTCAAATTAAAAAAAAAGAAAAGAAAATTCTGGGATATGATTAGTTTTAACTTAATAACACTTTTTAAGAAAATATTTAATCCATTTGGAATTTTAGGCAGAAACGGTTGTATAAACGGTTGAAGAAAAATGTTTCGTACAAGACTTATTAAAGCCTATGTTTATAATCTTAAGACACGGCCCACTTATTTAAAACTCATTTAAAATATCAGGTAGCGTTCATTGACTACACGAAGTCAGTGAGGTGAACAAAAGTATGTGATCAACATAACAACCTCCAGGCTTAGACCATAAATAGGCAATTCCATGCTTTAAACTTTATGGGTTAAAATTTACAGTCAAGAGTTGTATTTACTTTTCAAGGCTTAAATTGCACAGATAATTTGTAAAATGGCATTAGCGTATGGGTAAAAGTAAATAATTGCAATCATTACCAAATACCTTAACATCACCGGGTGTAAATGCTCCGCCAAGTTTTATAGCTTCATTCATCAGCTTATCGGCTTTCTAAAAAAACATCAGATTTGTCTCATGATTAAAATGCCTCAACAAATATTCAAATCATTTTTTGAATACTAAAAAACTCTTAGTTTATTTCCCCGCACTCCCTTGCTTTTGTGGGTTTTTTTACAGGGTAGATGAAAGCTACGAAACATAATACTAAAATTACAAGACGCACTTGAAACAAGCATGAACTAGAAATAAACTAGAAATAATCTGGTCTGTAAAATAATCACTGCAGCTTTATCACTGGTTTCGTTAAGCCTATTTATTTTTGTTAGTTTTACATTCAGTCACTTATAAAATCTTTACTAGTGATCAGAAAGTCAACATAACTTACCATAGAATTCCGATAATAAGCGCAGCCTAGTATAAGCGCAGCCTAGTATAAACGCACCCGTTTTTAAGCGCACCAAATCCTTACCAAAAGTTTACTCCATAGATAAGTGCACCAATAGATAAGCAAAAGGGTAAAAAGGGATAACTATCTTTCTGTTTTATGTTTTTCTCTCTTCTTGACGATTTTACAACTGACAAAGACACTGCTTCGTTTAGTATTCATGAAAGAAAACAAAGCTTTTAAAAAATGTTTTGACTATGTCCTTGCAGTATTTTTATGTCCATTTATTAGCGCAACCGTTGATAAGCGTACTCCCAGATAAGTGCACCTAATTCCTGCTTTCACTACAGATAAGCAGTGCTTATTTTCGGAATTCTACGGTATTGTCTCAAAAGCTTTGATAATGACACAATTCATTTTCATTTTCAAGGAATATTATTTTACAAAGAGAACCTTCAGAGGAGTTATTGACACAAATCTTGACACAAATCTTGACTCAAATCTTGACTCAAATCTTTTCAACAATTCCATAGGGAAAATCCACAAAATTCATATCAAAAATCGTACAATTTTTATCAAAGAAGAAGTGTCTTTGTGCACACTAAGTATGCACAAAGACAGTCCTACTGTATGAAAATTGATACGAATTTACATATGAATTGTGTGTACAGTACGAATTTTGCTTATTAACAAACGAGAAGATTATACCTGTAATCTACCAACTTGTTCTCCATATGAGCCAGCAGCAACATTAACATTTGATTGATGGTATTCAGCAACAGCCAAAAAATAATTCTGCTTACATTGAAGAATAGGAATCCATTCCTAAAAAAGACATTTTAATGTAAAGATAAGAGCATAGAAAAATATTTTGTCACTACAGTATAACCAGGGCCTAATCTAAATTAGGAGGCCAGCGTCCAATTAGTTGGAAAAGTGAAATTTTTATAAAAGGTCTGAAATATGGCCTGGTATTTTTAAGACAATTTAGCATAAAATGAGCAATTTTTTCATCAATATTCAACGGGTAGCGTCCCATTGTCGGACCCTTGAAAGGTCTGGAATATGGCCTGATAACCTGCTGTGGATGAAGATAAGGGAAATATGTAGGGAATATCTCAAAAGTTTCATTCTATCACAGGAGAGGTGCATCTGCACACGCCACTTCTTCTGGGACGATATGATTTGATTGATGAAACACGTTAAATCAAAACAACAACATACCTTCTCCCACATTCCTTTAACTTCGTAATGTGTAGTAGCACGAACTGCTTCTTGATAAAAATCTCCAGCCTGCATTGCAAGTTTTGCAACTATGCTGTCCTTCATGTTATCTGAATTTTAACAGAAAAAAATCTTCATAAAATCATAGCATGGACAAAGATAAGGGACCGTCTCAAAAATTTGCTTAAATTCGCTTAAATTTGCTTCATTTTCATCTTAGATGAAGTGTTATTGTAACACGTAAGTGTTATAATAACACCTCATCTGAGGTGAAAATTATTAGGAATTACGCGAATTTATGAAGCGAATTTAAGCGAATTTTCGAGACGGTTCCTAATGTACTATTTTCATATCAGAATAAGGGTTTGCACTAAGGACGAATTTTGTGGACAGTTTATTTATGCTAGAATGCTATGCTCTTTACGTGGCAGCACACAACATAAACTTAATGAAATGAACTGAATGAAAATTGATAGGAATGAAGTGAATTCATAGATTTTACACTTCCTTACCTGAAGAGGCTTTTTGGTAAAAACAATCTTGGGCTTGAGCTAACATTATTGCACTTAATGCTGAAAGTGAGCTAACAGCAAAATCTGGAGTAGGTAATGACTGTAAGACTGGGTAAACATTATCTTTCAGATGGTTAAAGATACCAGCAGCTTGTTGATAATACTTTGCTGCAGTCTTTAAACCATCATCAGTGGTATGATTTTGACTAGCAGCTAATTGTGATAAAAGACCAGCAATGTTAAATAATACACAAAATCTTTCGTAAGCTCCACTACTGATACCTGTAAAATAAATTCAAAAATTGTTCAACACACAAATCAGGTTGATAATTAGTAACCGTCTCAAAAATTCGCTTTAGAAATTCACTTCACTGAAATCATTTTTCATCTCAGAGAAAGAGTCATTGTGTTACTTTGTATGCACAATGACCCCTCTTCTGAGTTCAAAATGAAACGATTTGCGAAGTGAATTGAAGCGAATTTTTTAAACGAACCCTTAGATGGTTCTTCCCCAAGCTTGTCTTTAATTTCATTTACTATTATTGTGTAATATCATAATTCGTAATTCGTAATTTATATTTTTATTTCTTATAGCAGATTCAGAGCATGCTTTCACCTAGTCAGAGAGGTACAAATGGAGACTCAAAGTAATTAACTTTTATTTGCTTTATGTGTGATGATGGGCCTTTTGAGACCATCATCATACATAAGTTTTTAAGAATTAAAACTTTTTTCCACTGTAGAAGACAACATGTTTGTGTTATTTAACTGAGGTGGAAGGTGTCTTATATAGTACAGAACTCGAGAAATGTTATATGTCCTATCAAGTTTACGAGTGCGAGTGACTTGCTAGAAAAGATGCTCTGGTGCTCTAAAATAACTCGTCGAATTTTGTTAGTCCACAAATTTTGTGGATAAGCAGTGACCAAAAAATATAACAGATCTTACTTGCTTTTGTAGAGCCAAATAGGGAACCTTTGTCAAATGCATCATACCATGTGAATGAAATTCGAATCTAAAAAACAACACTGTCTGTATAATATATAGTTGAACCTCGGTTTTCTGAACCCCCGATTTTTCGAACTATTCTAACTGTCAACATACCGAAAACTGATTAATACAGTGATTATAAACCCCATAAGACCAAATCTGAAAAAAAGGAAATCCCCGTTCTTTTTCTTTTCTTTTTCCCCTTTTAAAGAGCTATATACATAAGAAAAGAAATTCAAGCAGAAAGATAACGATGTATGTTAGTTTTGAAGAGACATCTTCAAAAATTTCGGTCTCAAAAATTCGCTTCAGATATACTTATCGATTTACATTCAGGTCAAGTGTGTTCACCGCATGAAAAATTATGTTGTCCTTTAACGATTTTATCAACCAACCTGCTGAAATCTGGAGTTTTACTCCAGATTTCAGCAGGTTGGTTGATAAAATCCTTAACGTAAAACATGATTTTTTATGCAGTGTTTGTGCATACTTCTTCTAATAAAACGAATTTTTGAGACAAACCCTACCTGATCTTCTGTGATTGGCAGTTTCGCCTCCATGGTAACAAGTTGGTCATAGTATCTAAAGAAACCAAGGATATTCTGAAAAGTGTTGTCAGTCTACAGAAAATGACATGTTTGAACCCCTTTAAATCGTACAATCTTCAGTTCAGATTTTAAATACTTTTGTGTATACCAAGTTTGCATATAACAATATTTTTTCCAGCTTAAATATAACAGGCTGTGGCATCTAATTTGTGGATAACAAACCAATTACTTTCAGAGAGCCAAACCTAATTGAAGGGCCATCTATGAAATTGAAATACAGGTTTTGCTACTTTAGCACAATTCATGTACTAAGTAAGCACAAAAGCACTAGTATGTTTGAAAATTGATGCCAATTCTGTGGACTAACATACCTTTGTAAAACTTCTAGTGACGCCTCATGCTTATCCAGTGATCTAACAACAGCATTCCCTCGCAATTGATTTAACTCAGCCAATGTATCCTTATTTTCATTAAGAACTTCAGGAGAGAATGTATTTTTGATATAGTTTGATAAGGGTTTAACATAATCAACAGCTTGTGTTTTTTTTAATGGAAGTTGGATAAAAGCCGAAGCCATTTTTCTTGTTTATAATAAATACTATAATGAATAAAATATCAATGTTGTTTTTGTGTTGAATACAAAATTTACACTGTGATTATTTTATTCTGATTTCTCACAATAACTGAGATCTCAGTTATCTCAGATCTAGGAATCAGGAATTTATTTTTGCGTTTTTGCCCCTAATCCGCCAAAATAACTTCCGCAAAAGTGCATCGAAATCATTAACATCAAAAAATAATTCCCCAAAATTCAATAAAAATGGTTAATCTGCAAAAATAGAAATATTTCCCTTTATTTTGCATTTTTTTTTAATTTTATTGACCATCTGCAAAAATAAATTCCGCAAAAAGTCTAACAAAATCTTCAATCCATCTTCAATTTGCTTTTGGGGGCCTTCATTAAAGTAAACAATTTCCAAAAACAGTCATAACTAATTAAAGCCAACAAGATTTAATCATTGGTAACAAGCCATAGGTTCCGCATAGCTCCCGGGAGATTCGCTACTGGTCAGATGGAGTTTTCTTTCGATACTTTAAGAAAAAATAATCGATATTATTCACTACTGTTTTCGTTAACCAGAAATATTCGTTCCCAGTGCGGAAGTGTTTCGCTACAGTTTTCACTTCCGCTACTTGTCTACCATGAAATGCATCGCATAAAATTTCTGTTCTAAATAAAGTAAGAGCTCCAAAACATTAAAATGATTTGTATATTAGGATTTCATTATTATTTTGATGGCAAAATAATGAAATCTTATCAAAGTATTTATAAAAACGAAACAAACAACATTCCGTTCACAACAATACAAACATGGGATGGCAACTGTGCAAGAGGAAGACAACTTCTGGAAAAGTATATGAGGAAGTTTCAACTAAAATTTGCTTTACTTACAGGTAAGAAGCAAAATTTGGCCTGCATAGTATTAAAGTAAGGGCTAAAAACAACATATTAAAAAATAAAGTTTACTGTTCTAGAAACAAAACTATCACTTTTGTATCTTGAGCGATGAATAATTTCCGTTTTAAAGAAATAGAATTAAGCAAAAGGACATAACTGAATGTTATAAGGGCTGAGTCACATAACGATTTCTGTACACTTCTAGTGTCATTCTGAAGTTAATGCATGGGTGAGTTAATGGGCGTGACGTTACAATCTGCATAAATCTTTATCAATTTTTTCGAGCTCTGCCTTATAAGACAAGTTTTGAAACAGTTAAAACCTTCGGCATCAATGTATCCCGCTTTGCAACAAGTGCTGCCATGTTGAGGAGAAGAAATATCAAACCAGCGCATGCGCAATTGGAAACCAGCCCCACTCGCGCTGTTGTGAACAGCCATCTTTTTCCATTCTCAATTTTTAGGTGAGTGCAACCCATCTAGATTATTCTACGTCAGAAAAACACGAAAAGTTATTCTAGCCACCAGGTCATCAGTTTGTCAGAGTTGGGAAGCGAACTCGCTCCACTGTTGTAAGGAGCCTTTGACAATTGATTTTTTTTTTTTAACGGCTTGTGGCTGATAAGCTTATTACCCTCTCCCCTTGCCGTTAGGGGTCACTCACAAATCGAAAAGTGTTTTTTAAACGTCAAACTTAGGTTAAGATTAATACCCCCTCCTTCCCCCTCTCTAGACGTCAACCAAATTTTCGATGAAATTTCCAGAAATTTGCTGTAAAAATTCAATGGCATTCAATTCCTGCTTAACACAACAAAGGTGAGTGTGAGCGTGACAACATTTCATCAAGGCACTCTGTGTCTACCTAAAAAAGAACTAAAAGAGGGTCCCGTAGACCAGCAAATCAAAGAAATGAAACATAAATAGAAGGATAGCAAAGACAAGAACTCAACTAGTTATCATTCACGCCTTGTTCAAGCTATTTTTATCAATGAGAGAAGTAGGAAAATTAAACAAATCATCACCTTGTGCTTTATTTGGATGAAACTTTCCCAATATTTTTAACGTCACACTACATGACCCCATCACTTCCTCACGCCAATTTGATGTTTAAAAGCCACTTCTCGATTTGTGAGTGGTGCCTTATCTGCCTGATTATTTAAATTCTCCGTTCCGACTTCTATTGTGATTCACAATCGAATATCTCAGCTTAAAACCATCGGCGGAGATCAATACCGTAGATTTCCGAAAATAAGCGTGATCCCAAAGCGTAATTTTTCATTCCTGAAAGTAAGCGTAATGCGAAAAGTATGCGCCCCCAAAAGTAAGCGCATTTCTAAAAAGGGAAAAAAACGAAAGCCTAGGGATAAGTAAATACGAAAATTTCTTGTTTATTGTTGGTCCTGACTGTTAGCTACATGAGAAATTGACCCCCCAAAATGAGATTTCACTTTGGTTATTTTGACCTCACATGTGCAGTGAAATTTGACCCAAATGTGTGAGCTTCACTACGGTTAGCCCTGAACTCAACACGCGTATAAATGCTTACACAAGGTTTGACCACACCAAAGACACCGGAGTTGTGAAAATCTCACTTCGGGTGAAGTGAAACTCCATGTCAACGGCCCCTAACATAGTCATACAGTGATAGTGCTCTGACACATGTGTTTTGCTACTGCTAAAATCGGGACATTTTCATGCGCCAAATATAATCTAAACTAGAAAATGCCCTGCATTTTAGCTACGCGATACATAGTGCTGGGTTAAGGGGAATGCTAAATCTTCTCTAGTGATTCCCCAACAAAAATGCAAACATATTAGGGGCCAAGATAAAGACAGATAATCAATGCAGAATTTTCTGGCTCTTAAACTCCAACAGGGAAGCATCAACTTATTTTTAGCGTAAAATGAAGACGGAGATGCTGTGTATCAAAACAAACCGTCCAAGCTAAACTAGCAGTAGTTTACACTAGATGACCGTCATGATTTTAATGCCACGATGAAATCTTTGCACAGGTTTCTGCTTAAAAATAGGCAAATTTCTCGGAATATATTTTCTTGATTAAAAATATTCAAACATTTCGCGGATTAAAAATCTGTTTTCTTTCCATAATTTTGATGGCCAACTCAATTAAAAGCTAATGTATTGTTTTCTTGATTACCCAGTTTTATCTCAAAATGTTTTTATATTAACATTGAATTAAACGAGTACACAAATTTTAAAATCCAGCTCATATTGAGTACATCAATAACGGGGGGTTACTATTATTAATATGACAATATCAGAAACAATAACGGGGGGTTACTATTATTAATATGACAATATCAGAAACAAAGACTTTTGAAATGGCCAAAGGTTTTGATTATATTGTGTTTGTAATACATTAACTACGAAAAATTTGGGACAATAAAATTTGGGCGAAAATATTTTGGTCGAAGTTATTTGGTCCGATTTTTCACGATTTGGTCGTGACAAAATTTAGTCGAAGTTTAATTTTTTTATTTTCTGGATTAATTACTCAATATAAAGCTGACTAAATTATAAGAAAATGTTCTGTTTCAAATTTAACATAACAATTATGTCCAAATCAGATAATATTATTAACCTTTTGCCTTTGTTTACATGTTCAGCCTCTCAGGACGCCGTCATTTTGGGAAAAATCACATTTTTCTCCAAATGAACCTCCTGAGCTATTGAAACAAAAAAGCGCATTTTATTAAGTCCAGACTTTCTAAAAGAGATCCAATTAAGTTTTGAAAATTTGAAACTGAAAATCTTGCATAAGTCTACAGATGGGCTTATACACGGGTATGTAAAAAAGTGCAAGGAGAGAAAAGACATTTTTAAAAACGTTTGTAAAATAGGCATTAAGTGAATTCGAGGGAAATAAAACTCCTTGCGACAGCCAGGAGTGCCATTTTGCAAAGTGATGATAACAAGTTGTATAATTTACAGACCACG
>JAUCNQ010104779.1:0-11954 GCA_032352715.1 Bougainvillia muscus | reverse complement strand
CATTGCTTCTGTGATTGGTTAAATTTTTCCGTCGGAAAAATTTAACCAATCACAGAAGCCATGACAGTTCATTTCGCTTACAACGATTATCCATGTAAACGAGTCCAGAGTGCGTGAAAAGGGACAGGTTTGAAGTGGATTATGTGTTTACTTTATCGTAGTCAGAGGACTTAGGTGGATCAAGAATTTTTTAATAGTTTAACAAACACTGCATGAAAATTTACGTCATCCATAAACGTGTTTATCAAACAACCTGCAGTAAAACTCAAGATTTCTCCAGTTTGTATGATATAATCGTTAATGTAAAGCATCCCTTTCATGCAGTGAAATGATCATCTTTTAGATTAATAAATTCAGAGGCGGAATCAGGACACGGTTTTATCTAGTCACACCATTGTAATGGAGATTCAAAGCATGCTCAAAGTGATTAATTCTAATAGCTTTCTGTATGAAGATGGCTCTCTTAGACCCATCATCATATAGAAGGCTATTAAGAATTAAAACGTTTAGCTCTTTCTAGTGTTGCTCTGACTATGGCTGGATTTGCCACTGTAACAGGGTTAATGATGATCATTTATTAACTTTTAATTACTTAGTTTTAGTCTTCATCAGAGGCGGACTCAGAACAGGCTTTTACCTAGTTAAAGCAATAGAATAGAGATTGAAAGCGTACTCAAACTCATTAATTTTTAATTGCTTTTGTATGATGATGGGTCTTTAAAGACCCAATATAATACAAAAGTTATTAAGAATTAAAACATTTAGTTCATCATAGTTCTGACTAGGGCTGGATCCGCCACTGTTCATCTTGTTGGTACTCTGTCTTCGATCCATTTCGAAATTGAAATTGCTCTGCGGCTTTAGTCAAAGTGACAAATTAAAACGAATAGATGTCTAAATGTAAATCTAAATTTTGCCTAGTGGCAGTGGCGTCGAAATGGATTTAAAACTGGAGGGGACAGAGGCTTACTATAGTTATAAAGTTGTCTATTGTCCAATTTAGAGATCAAAAGATATCAAAAGCCTTTTCGACGGCCCTGAGTGTTGGTAAGAAAATTTACATAAAGGCATCGTGTAAAACTGGACCCAGTTGTTCGAAACTGGAATAAATATCAATTAGCTAAATCTGGTAATAAATTTGACTATTAGAAATCAATTCTGAATTCTGATTGGTTAAAGTCAGATTTAATATTGGATAAAGCACAGAGCTCTGAGCTCAACTGTCCCTAACGTATATTTAAGATTGAAATTTTAGAATATTTTTACACTACGCTGAAAATGATGCCATCATTCTCATTCACACATTCTGACCACATTCAGTCGTCTGTTAAGAAATATGCTCTGCGTTTTCCAAAAGATAACTGCGGGTTTTGAAACTTGGATTCTTCCCAGGTCATTTTTGTCACTTTCTGTAACAACACATCTTGCAGTTTGAAAAAAAGACGAAATTTCCTAGAATCGATGATGCATGTTTTAGTATAAGGGATAACATTCTGTGGCAGATCCAGCCCTAGTCAGAGCACTACGATGAAGATCTAAGCGCTTTAGTTCTTAATAGCTTTTGAATGATGTTGCTTCTTTGGAGACCAATCATCATACAAAAGCAATTAAAAATTAATGACTTTGAGTTTTCATTCTACTGCTGTGGCTAAGTAAAGCATGTTCTGAGTCCACCTCTGACATTTTTTTCCACAACATCTAGAAAAAGGTAGCTACAGTTACAACATTACGATTGGATACATATCAACATCCTGAGCAATGAAATCATCACATTTGTTTTTCATTCTGTTCGCTTTCTTAATTTTAATATATATTAATGAAAATGAAGCATGGTGGAAAAGAAGAAGGAGACCATGGATAGCACCGAGAATGAGAAAAATCGCACGTAGACCACGATTTTGTTTTTGGCGTTGGTATAAAAATTGTAATCACAGATTTTGTTTTGGAACATACTGTACAAGCTTTTGTAAATGGCAGAAGAGACGTATATGTTCATAGATTTGATCTCTTTGAATAACATTTACTACCTTTTACCCTAGTAGACTAAGACTGTATGTAACGGATAAACATCCATTAATTAACGTTAATTTTGACTTGAGAACGGAGCAGTCAACAAGCTCCGAAATATCGTCACAAAAATTAAATCTATTGTTTTGAATGACCTCCGTAATTTGAAGTTTCTTATAAGTATTCATTTATTCCTTCACTCGAGATGTCTCTCAAATAATGTTTTTTTTTATACGGAACCAATTTACAAGCAACTGTAGCAGATGTTCCAAAACTTTTAAGCAATTTAAGCTACAAACAGTCTCCTAAACAAACAACCAAATCTTTATCTTACAGCAGTTTCATAAATTGGCTGTTTTCAAAATAGTGTTTCTAATACCATATGTAAGTAACCAGAATTCAGGCATAATTCTAAGCAACCACTAAGCAACTTTGCTACCAATTTGAAGGCAATTTTTAAGCAACTTTCCTACCAGGTCAAAATTCAAGTTACTTTTAACCCTATTTTACTTGGGCTTTTTGATGGACGCTAAACACTTGGGGGGGGGGTAAAATTACCCCCCCTGGTTAAAATCTATAATAATTGTCCTAGTATGATGAAACTTACCTCGATTATAAAGTAACACAAGAGGTTTCGAATGACCTCATTATTTTTTGCATGACGTCATTTTTGTGATGACGTCAGCATTTTTCGTGGCACGTGGTGAAAACGTGGGCGAAAATTGGCGAAAATATGGTTTTTGTTGTAACATTTGAACAAAAAATGACTCAGAAGTGTTTGACCCCTCGTTAGAATGGTATTAGAAAGGCGCTTTTATATTATAAAATTTTATACACATTTTTTTCATTTTTTTTCGGGTGGTTTTGACAAATGACCTGTATCTGGTAACATACACGTGGCATACACAGGATCAAAATTTTGTGCTTAAATCTTAAAGCGTTCTGGAGATATTAAAAAAGTTTGACTGGGGGGGGGGATAATTTTACCCCCCCCCCCCCCAAGTAGAATAGGGTTAAAAAGAATACGTGTATTCGCCAAGGCCTTTGCACATTCGTATGCTCAATTGGAGTATATAATAACCTAATCCAGGGTTCACAAGACAAAAATGACATCATCCCGATTTTCATGTAGTGGTTGCTGTTACCAGAGGCGGACTCGGGACACGGGTTTTACCTAGTCACAACACTGTAATCGAGATTCAAAGCATACTCAAAGTGATTAATTCTAATAGCTTGCTGTAGGAAGATGGGTCTCTTAGACGCATCATCTTGCAGAAGGCTTTTAAGAATTAAAACGCTTAGCTCTTCCACGTGTTGCTCTGAATAGGGCGGGATCCGCCATGGATTACGTTACATTCGATTAAACTTTAGGACTTGTAAAAGTTCCATGTAGTATCCTAAACGACAAGGAAAGAGTTTGAATGTCCTTTAATGATTTTACCAAACAATCTGCTAAAATCTGGAGTTTTACTCCAGATTTCATCAGGTTGGTTAATGAAATCATTAACGTAGAACATAATTTTTTGTGCAATGTTACCAATCATCAGTAATCACTTACATCTTCGGCATTGAATGTGTTAATTTACTTCTGCTAACTAATTTGAGGGACTCGCAAGGCCGTATCCAAGAGTAGGCAAACACCTGCGAAAAAATGATAAACGGCTAAAATTCTTTGAAATTGTATTACTTTTACACTTTTTCGCAGGCACTTGCCAACTATTTTCAAGCTTCTAGATCCGTCTCAAACTCAGTAAACTTTGGACTTTGTTCTGCACAAAAAGGTGTCATTCGAACGTGATCTTTTCGTCCCGTTTCAGTAATTAACTGGATGGTTTCTAACTCAATTAGCCAAAGTAATTACCGATCGATTAATTATATTGTTTACGATATTATTTTTTTTCCATTCATATCCTACTGACCATCAAGGAAGTATTAGAAACCTTTTGCTTATACGTCCTTGATGCAATCTATCATTACAAATCCTAGCGAATCGCGAAGAAGGGGAGGATGGAGGGTTGGAAATAATCAGAATTATGTATGTCGCGCTCGTACAAAAATTATCATCACAAATTTTGTTTTGGTCAAAGCTGTACAAGTTATTGTAAATGGGAGAAGAGACTTGTCTGCTGAAAAACATTTAACAACCTCGCTAAGTTACATAATAAATTAATCCTAGGAGATCCAAGACAAGAACGACATCCATAAGTGAAACGGTCCATTATCCCACCCAAAGTATTTCAATTCTATTTTGAAATTCGGAATGAATGAGAAAAGAGCAATAAACTCTGGGATTTAGGTTAGACCATAAGTCATATGTACAGTTATTCAATTGTGATTGTGTGATATTATTGGTTATACATTCATTTGCAGTCATACTTAAAGCCTTATTTTCTGAATCTTTTAATTTTTCATAAAACATATTTTTCGGGCATCTTAGGGCCGGGGGGGGGGGCGTACGAAGGTTAAAATTCCCGAAATCCCGTTCGTTTTTTCTAAATTCCCGGTTTCCCGTCCAAATTTTGATCCATTCCCGATCCCTGCATTAAAAGTTCGCCAAAGATTTGAATAAGAATTACACCCAACCCCCCCCCCCCCCTTACCTGGGCTTTCTTTTCACTTCTGCACATCTTGATTCTTTTCTTTACACCCACGCCCATATAGATATTCCACAGCAAGAAAGAACTAGTTTCTGCTGGTAGATGATACCAGGAAGATGTATACCATTGACGAACATGATGAGAAACAATTTTCATCATCGCGGTATTTCTCAACAAAGTTATCAGCTGGTTCTTAGGCATTGCTATCAAGTACCAACGACGGGCGACGACATATTCCAAGTGGATGGGGCCATATTTAGTGACTAAGGGTGGATCCACCATGAGTGGGTCAGAATAAGGAAATTTTCGGTTTTACATCCTCTAGATTGGCGAAAAATGCATTATTGCATGCATCTTTTTAGGTTTAAGCCTTAATTAATGTCCCCCAAAAAAACATTTATTAGTAAAAATACAAAATTACTTAGCAAAAAAGTGGGGAGGGGCATAATTGCTCTGGCTCCTCCGACGTCGCCGCTTCTGTTACATTATCATAATATTTAACAGCTTCAGTTTAAAGGTTTTATAGTTTTTCCTTTGCTTCTTCGGGAAGGACAATTCAGATTGAAAGCTTTTTGATAATTCCTTTCCTGAGAATCCAAACTTATAGAACAATACACGACAGTTTCTAATGGATATTATTATTCTTTGTTGTTGTTTCGTCTTGTTTTTAGTTTTCTTCACTTTCCCTCTTCTTTCCTGTGCTGATGAGGGGAAAATGTTCTTACTTTTAAGGGTCGGTTTCTATGCTCTATACGTAATACCAAGCATGAAACATAAAACTTTAAGTTTTATTTGCCATACACTGATAGACAAGCAGAGCTTTAATTTTGAGAATTTATTTATTTTCTAAAATTTAAGAAAGAAAACAACAGTTTTTGAAAAAAAATGATGTCATAGATCGTCAAAAATGACGTCACGTGGTCAAAAAACAAAACCTCTTCTTCTTCTTTCGTAATTGATAGATAAGGAATATCAAACTGAGAAACATCTCCCCGGCAATACATACGCCTTCCCTTTTAGCCTTGATTTATTCTTATACGTTCTTATTTTTCGAAATTATGAACCTGTTTGTTCTTACGAAGAAAATTCTCCCACACGTATAGTTTAAACAGAGCTTTTGGTGTAAGAATGACTTAAACACTTATTTTTTCTACTTTTTCTGTACCAGATATATGCTCAACACCACGAAGGCTGCAAAATGCTGAGATTCTCTCTGTTTAAAACCTAGTTGCGATTCCGAGGTTTTGTATTACCGAGACTTCCGTAATCGGGAAATAACTCCGATTCGGTTTCGCAATCAAGCAGTATTGAGTCATGCCCGTCTCATCCATAAGTTCTGCCGGTTCTATTATTGCATTTATTATTTGGGGAACGTGTGGGCATGGCGATATTAAATCATGCGGTCTTGAAAATAAGCTCTTTCGTTTCTCGGTAGCGTGCCGCACTGGACAGGATTATATGTTGCTGCGAACGAAACCCAATCGAAGAAAAATGTGAAGAATAATAGATCAGATGTCTCTGTTGGTTTGTAACAAGTTGTCGATATTTTCTTTTATATAGGCAAGCGTTTGTCTGCATACCCTAGTTTTAAAGACTAAGAGAAGGGGATAGTAGAATAGACAACCATGTCATTTTTTATTATTTAGTTATCCAGCTAGCTAGATACATGACAACACTCAATATCTAGCAACTTTCTTATTACTATTAATTAAATTAAACCAATTTAAAGCTTTATTGATAACAACAAAAAACATATCACCGTTGCACACAGTGTCAGGCTGACCGAGTATATTTATAAAATTTAGTATACCAGATGTAACAGATGTATGAATTGAGTTGAGGTTCATATTTATCGTGGCTAGACCAACGTCACAAATCTGTGGTGTTATATACATACAATGTGTCAGAAATAGGCCGACGTCACCAAATCTTTGGTGTTAGAGTCATCATACAACGTGTCAGAAATAGGGTCAGTCGCGGTGGGGTCACTCGGTCATTATAAAGTTATATTTTTGGCCAAAAAACCTCCTTCCACTGCAACAGCTTTCGGCTGATCGGGAAGTTTCCTTCACCGTGTATCGCCGCCACCATTTTGTTACCAAATGTAAAGCATTTTATATATTTTATCGCAGAGCCAGTGTGCAGAAAGAAAATGGTGAAGAAATGCTTTTCGATCAGGCAGAAGGGCAGAAACAACTGGAAAAAAACAAAGTTCGCCGACTCATTTTCTGGAATTTTTACGTTAGAAAATAGGGTCGGTCGGCCGACTCTAGTACCATATATTTGTCACGTTGGCCTTACCAATTAAACGTTATCAAACAAAATGTTCTAATCAAACACTAAATGAACAATGTGTATAAATTCGATTATAAAATGTAGACATTAATTAAACCACCCTTTTTTTTAGGGCACTGGATTCGTTCCATGAGAGTTTAATTATCAAGGAAATGCATCTACAATTCCTGTGGAATGTTAATCTTATTAAAAATATTGATAAATTAAAATATATATATATTTATTTATAAGCTTCATATAAAATAAGGGGCCTTCCCTCGACAATCGATTTTCGTATTTTTATTGTTATGGGGGGAGGGGCTCGTAAAGATATTTCCTCAGTTCGTCGTGTTGTTTTCTTCCAAAGTCACAATGTTTTTTCTAAAAACTCAGAAACGCGCTTTACCTTGGTCTCCGCTGGAACGCCAATGGAACAAAACAAAACGAGCTGTGTCAATTAGGGTAATAAGTTCCCGTGAAATCATGGAATTTTTCGACGCCATCTGACATACTTGTGAAATACTTGACCAAGAGATGAAAAAATCAAAAGGGTGGTCTTGCGACAAGCAAAGTATTGATCTCCGCCGATGGTTCCGAGCCGAATGTTCGTTGTGAGTCGCAGTGAAAGTCGGAACGGAGAATTTCAAAAATCAGGCCGATAACAGTGACAGAAAGAAATACGAATATCGATTGTCTAAGGCCCATAAGATAACCGATTAATTTTTACATTTTTTAACTGATAAAATGCTTTAACGGATTCCTACTTGAAAAATTACCATTTTGTCTTTTCATGCAAGTATCTCGCCCAAATAATATGACTATTAAATACAGACAATAAAATACTGTAGAAGTATTTTGGTAGGTGCTTCAGAAACCCAACAATGATGTGCATTAACTCTCGAAAGATACTTACTATCAGGGTGGGGAAAATGTACATCTACAGTATTTGTGTTACGTCTGTGACAATTCGATTCGGCGCACGGTATACATCATGATGACGCTTAATGGTGGGCGACTTGAAACCTGTGAAGCTAAGTGTTATGCAGTTTAAGTATCGATTATCAAAAAACTGACAGTCTGTTTTGGTCTTTTAGGGAGACAACGACGTATAGCCGACGATTTCCAACCATTATTTATCTCTGAAATGAAAATCTTCTGAACTTTGGTGCGATGAACACGAAGCAAATAAATAAAGGGAAAAAATGTCACGTTAAGAGCGGGGGGTAAGATTTGTGAGTAGATTTCTTAATGTCGCATTGACGTTAATCGTGAGCCAGATCAATATGAGACTGACCGCTTATTAGAAAACAAAATTGCTAGTTCTTAACATTCCTTTGTCGCCGAAAAGCAAAGGTGAAATTGAAGCGAATTTTTTAGAAGGTTTCTAATAGCAAATGGAAAAGTTTTACCAGTCGATCCAGTCTATTTATCTTCTTAAAGTTGGCTAAAGAATCAGCTCGTGATTGCTCTGCGCTTGTTTTGGCAATTTCATTTTTGGCAGGGTTATTATACTCACTGTTCTGATAACAAAAAGAAAGAAGTGTAGTCAAGGAAGTGATTATTAAGTAATTACCTCTTAATTTTAAGTAAATTGTTCCACGATAAAACATGATGATAACGAATAAATTAAAATTCTCTAAATGCCTTAATAACAATCAAGGACATATACGGCCAAGCAGTGGATTCAGAATATGTGTTACTTTGTCGCAGTAGTAAAATGGAGACTCAAAGTCATTAATCATTAATTGCTTTATGTATGATGATGAGAGTCTCTTAAGAATATCACCATATATTAAGGAATTAAGAACGAGAACTTCTAGTTCTTCCTTCGTGATGCTCTGACTTGGGTGTTCTGACTTGCGGGTTTGATCAGTCCAGTGGCGGATCCAGCCCTAGTCAGAACGATGAAGAACTAAACATTTTAATTCACAATAGCTTTTCTATATCTTTAAAGACCCATTATCATACAAAAGCAATTAAAAATTAATGAGTTTGTGCATGCTTTTAATCTCCATTCTATTGGTTTGACTAGGTAAAAGCATGTACTGAGTCCGCCTCTGCAGTCACTGACACATATACATCCTTCTAATAGCAATCAAGAATATAAATCCTTGCAATAACAGGAAATAAGAAAATCGTAACAGAAGTGTTTATGTTGACCTGGTTTGCCCAGCAAAATAACCTGCCCTGTAAAGTGTATGTATGTATAATCAATTATTCGACTTTACAACAGGTTAGGGAGCGTTCCCAAAATTCGTAGTATATTAAAGTTTGTATTGCCAAAACACACCATCGAGTTTGTTTGTTTAAGAAATGCTTTTTTAAAAAGTAAATGTTGGTGTGTGTAAAAGAAATGTCTGTGTGAAAAAAAATCTTTCAGAGATTTGCATCTACGGAATCCAGTTTTTTTCTCGTTAAAGTTACTAGAAAAATGATTATGGATGAACTTTAAAAGTATTCACAACAGCATGAAGGTATGTAGGGTTGTTTATTGAAAATTGGGACTTCGGTGACGTGTTTTAAGACCTATTCACTTTATAAAAAGACATCTGGTTCTAGCCCCTTTTTGGACTGTTATTGGACTGTAAAAAACTTTCTACTGCACCTTTTGCTCAAGTTCTTGCAATCCTCTTCTCTGGACAACTAGATAGAGAGTGTTCCTTAATTCTTTGTAGTATGAACTTTTAAAACATGTTGAACGAGGGAGACGCATATCTGACTCAGAGATATGTTTTACATATCTCTGCCTGACTGGTATGTTAGATCTAACAGGGCGCCATTCTGATTATTATCTATCATTATTGCCTGGCGGCCAATACCAACTGCTTAATACGGGAATTCTAGACATCCCATTGGCTAAGAACGCCTTACCTACCGTCAAATATTATACGGTATTGCCCTTCGTCAAGATAAAAAAGGTCCACATCTCACTAGCCAAGCTTTCGCGTAGCCAAAAAGCGAAGAAACCATTGTAAATAAAATAGTAGAAAAGTAAACAAGGCATTAAACTTTTAAAAAGATGATTGCTTTGCAACGTTCAAGACGGGGTCACATTGACGTTTTGTATCTGCATTTTGTTTTTTTGATTACCAATACACCACTTATGAAATGAAAAAGAGAACCTTGTTTTCCTTTAACAATAATCAGCGATTTTCTATGGTAAGAACTTGGAGGATATGAATTCTATGATCGTTTAATATCTAAATTAAAAAAAAATTATACCCCCTGCTTTGTTTTGAACTGTTTTGACTTGACATGGAGCGTGGAGCTTTTTCTAAGCTATTGAAGCTTAATGAAAATAGGAATGCCGACACAAGATGTAAAGATTTTAAAAGCATCTTCGTAGATTTTATGGCAATAACCAGGCAATAAATGCTATTCGCACGCTCGGTACAATACAGGTGACCTTGGGCAATATTTTCTGATAAAGACGCGACAAAACAGTTAATCTTGTATAAATATTTGAAGCGAATGACGAGTGTTGCGCGTTGATAATCCATGCAGAGGATTGATTTTTGAGGAAATGGCGCGATAATTAAAAATAGAACATTTTTGGTAATAAGGATAAAAAGAATTGGTAAACCAAAGCCTCGCTACGCGATTGCAAATATATCTACATATTTTTATACATATTTTTAGAAAAAATTCTGTAATTAATTACATTTATACTAGTAATAGCATGAATTTTTTTTTAACTTCTTCACATCTCCCAACGCTATCAGTACTTCTCCTCAGCGACACCACGAGCCACTACTATGAGAAAAGTTACATCAAACACAATCAAGTTAGTTATCCGTCTCTGAGTTTTAACAACCCTCTGCCAAAGCTATTACTCTAGAAACATGACAATCGCCACTTTACAGAGGAACAGGTTGACCGCAGTACTTTCAGGGACGTGGGACTGCGAAGATCCTCGACCCAGACTGGAACCGGAGACCTCTCGATTTTTATGAGCTCAATGTGTTACTACTGTGCAACTACTGCATGCACGACTTGGTTGGCAATTTGAGATAAATATCCCGAGTTTCCGTTTCAAAGTTTTTCAAAATAGCCCGAACGTAGTGAGGGCTATTTGAAAAACTTTGAAACGAAACGAGGGCTATTTATCCAAAATAGACCGACAAAGTCATGCTATTCCTGTTAATTAATGAGAGTAATTAACGTAGCCATTTAATTTAATACATTTAACTTAGAGTTGCTAATGACATGATAGGGAGTTTACGCACAGTCTAATCTACGACGACAACGCTGTATTTTGGTGGATTTTCAGTCCATACAGTATATGCTTATAAAGGTTATGCTTATATAAAAGGGTGTAGTTCGTAGTTGAACTATTAGATAAAAAAATTATTTGGCTTGTAGATGTTTATTCTTTTGAATTCCTTTAAAACTTATTGTACAACCAGAGATTTACTCTACCGTGGCTGATTTAGGCACTTTGTTTTTATTTTATAATTATAGAAAAAAGTAGGAAAATCCGCGAGAAAATACGGGGTCCCTCAGAAATTCGTGGGACCCCATGAAAAAAACGCGGCCACGTGTTTTTTAGTATGTTTTTAAATCGAAGACTCATTCTGGTCCGTAAATTGTTACTGGGATTTTGTGGGGTCCCACGTTTATTTTTTTAATTATAATGTTTGCGAGAAAAGACGCGGCCGCGTGTTTTCTGTGGGGCCCCATATTTTTCTACAGATTTTAATTTTTTTATAAAAAACATTATAAATTTGTGAAAAGGTGCATAGTTACTAAAACGCGGATCACCCCAAATCACTCCACATCATGCCACATCACCTCACATCATCCCAAATCCCCCAACATCAGGCCACATCAGGCCAGAAAAAGCACTTCGCAACAGGAAATAGCCATGTAGGACTTCACGGAAACACCCGTCAGTTTTAAAAATTCCCTGATCAGAGTCGGAGCTATTTATAACCTAAGTTTTAACCACAGGAGCCCCAGTACTGATTGATATCAAATAATTGATGAAGATGAGGTTTGAAAAAACGAAGAAAGAAAAATGTCGCTCTGGCGTATTTGTTCTTTCTTAATTCGAGTTCAACTTTCATGCGTAACTGA
>JAUCNQ010104668.1:0-11955 GCA_032352715.1 Bougainvillia muscus | reverse complement strand
AAAATCATATAACAGCATAACAAGTTATACACTCTCCTCCACATTCAATCCATCAGGAGCTAACGTTTTAAGGCGAGTGATCCAGAATTTTTCTCTACGCGTATATATATATATAATCCATACAATCATGGTACTAAAACATAAACTTTGCCCTTTACAGAGAGGGACACAAAGTTTGACAAAAAACTCTAGTGCGTCATAACAATATGTTAAAGTATAGGAAAGTGGAGAAGCATCCACTAATAGGTGTTCTGAAAAATAGGTGTTCTGGTTTCCCAGGTGTGTCTTCTTTCTGAGTTATTTCCCAGGTAAACAAATTCTACTAAGAACTTTTCTAAAATGTATCTAAGAACCCATATATTTCACGGCTGTCAAGCTTTGACTTAAAGGTGTTCTGAAAAAAGGTGCTGTGATTTACGAAATTAAGATTTCTTTCTTCAGAAAAGCTCTTATTTTACTACTATTTTTCCTTTTTATCTCAGAAAAGCTAATTTTCTAATAGTATGCTACTCTGAACACCACTTTCTGACAGGAAGCTTGTTCGTAATGTCTCCGAATAGGTAAGTTCTACAGAAACATCTTCTGCATCAAAACTTTTAGAACAGTTCTACTTGACAGGAAAACAAAAGCCATTCATTTTTATAAATGGCTGTTAGCCTTTTAGAGGCTTATGACTATTTGTTAATTCTTAACGTAAGGACGTCGTTAGGACGTGATTCTTGAATTTGTGTTTGATGGACTGTGTTCCAGCAGAAATCAACGCCTAATATATTTTTTTTTAAACCATAATTATATCATTTTTCAAGTGTCTTTTTCAGGACAACAATAGCAAAGTGTAACTTATCATGTTTGTAACGAGTTGTAACGGGTGAATCTTTCTTGAAAATTGTCAAAATCTGACTTTTCAAGCTGCAAAATTTGTTTATTTATATGTTTATTTAATCACTTATTAAGTAAATTAACAATGTAGAAATGATACAAAATTATTTGCCTTGTGGGAGTCTAATAACTGGTAAAAGAGTAACAGTGTCATAGCTACATCACAAAAAATACCAAGTCGCCTAATTTTTCAGACAATCGTCGACATAAACAATGAGACAAATTCTTTTTGACCGATTACGCTTGCTCCCCATTTTTAATACTGCTAAACCTGTGAATATTAACGCCCAGGGTGGCAAAAAGTTATATTCCAATAAAAAATACCAACATTGATTGAGGAGGCAGTAAGGTAGTAATGTTCGATAAAATATTTGTCACAAAAGTTTATGTCCGCGATTGCACTTTAAAGAAATAGCAATGTTAGTTCGCCAAAATAAAAAAAACAAGTATTCTACTCTGAGGTAGCTAATATTTTCAATTTGGCTATATAAAAAGAACCTCGCCCTCAGAGCCGTACTGCTTTTGGATTTGAGAAGTCAAAAAGTAAACCAAAAAGCGAACCCTTATAACCTTTTTTTTTATTCTTTGGAACGTCGATACGAGATTGAGCATGCAAAACGACACTTGAAGATTGATGCAAAGTTGATCAATTGGATAACATTACTTTTCATACATCAAATAAACTTACCACTCATTTCTGTCTGCTGTTTTATATCAACCTTTTAGCTTCAACCATAAAATTTCAGAATAAATTTGTTTTTAACTACCTTGTTTTATATTATGCGGAACCTTGTAGGAGTGCTAGTTATGATATGCTTGATATTGAAATTAAACAAATATAGCTGAGTTTACACGTTATAAAGATTCCCAATATCCTAATAATTAAATTCCCATTAAATTTTTATATTTCTTGTAAAAATATTTGAATATGTTTTTAGTACTATATGGCGAAATATACTTAATAACGTGAAAACTAGAAAGCAAAAAGGGAGCAGTTAAAATTAGAAGGCTTTGGAACTATCTTGGATAAAAACCACAATCTGATTTGTGCGTTTGTCACATATCAGTGACGGTCCATCATGCAACCCTAATCAAAGCAATACGAGGAAGAGCTAAAGGTCTTAATTCTTAATAGCTTTCTGTATGATGGCGGATCTTGAGTGACCAATCATCATTTAGAAAGCTAGTAAAATTAAAGAATTTGAGAATGCTTTGTTTGAATTTCTATTACATTGCTGTGACACCGTAAAAACATGTCCTGAATGTCCTCTGCGTTTCATAAAAATACCGTGACTGTATCGAGCGTAGTAGTTACTGTTTTATTCACCAGAAACACGAGACCTCATATTTCTATTATAGAAATCACTATCCAAATCAGTCACGGTATCAAAGAATTAAAATGGAGAAATTAAGTTATTAAGATTTAATTGTGTAACAAAAACCACTGTTAAAGAAACAGGTAGAAATTAGCTTTCGTCTTCGTCTTAGGGCTCTGACTATAGTTCTAATTCTGCCACCATCCTTTATCATAACATTAGACAAAAAAGTCAATAAATAGAACTATGAATTTTCTTTCTTATCAACTCCAGGAGACAAGATACTGTTGCCGTTGTTATAGAAAATGTTTATCGGGTTCAAGCTACTATTTCATTTCTGGACTAGAAGCATAATTTTATCAAAAATATATTTGCTTTTTATTGCCAATGCTCATCGTGGCACATAAACTCCCTCGCACGTGTAGAAGGTTTTCAACCACATACCAAGGGCTACTTGTCACTACTAAAAGCAGGAGCAACACTTCGCCTGTAAGAAGTGATAAGAGGTGCTGGGAAAGTGAACTATGTTGCGATAGATGTAAGAAAAAGCGGTTGTACATTTTTAAACCAGTTCAAACACAGTCAATTTGTTTTAAAGCTTGAGCACGTCCACAAAAGAATAAATTTAACGTATATGATTATTTAATTTCTTTAAAAACAATTCTTAGGTCGCAAATACCTTGTGAAACGTTCTAGGACAGCATTGGGATTTGTTTAAGCGACGTCTATTGGTCTTGTTAAAGACGTCTGAAATGCTTGACTACGTATTCTTGATGTCGTAATTTCTGGTAGTCGGTTGTTAAATTTCGGACCTCCTGCAGTTTGACGTCCTACGGGTCAAGACTTGTAATGTCATTGTGATGTTAGAATGTGTTTTTTTATCCCATATGATCTTCACACTTCTTGGCGGAGACAGCCATGTATGCATATATTTAGTTATATTCAAAGAAACTAATTCGAGTTGGAGTTAGTCTTTAATCTAATGGAAGCAGTCCTATTTATGAAACAGAGATCGTTGAGAGTGTCTGCGGCAGATTAAGTGACTTTCATTTCATAAGACGGTTTGCTTCTTGTCCCTCTTAAGAACAGTGCCATAGATTAAATGAGGCTGAATTTCAACATTACTTTTGTCTACACCGAGACTTGACTCAACTCAGTTTTCATGAAATCGGAAATAAGTTGAGCCAAGCGGTGGTAAAAAGGAGTCGTTTCCAAGCTCATTCCTCCATAACATGAAAAAGAATCTCGTTGAATATTCTGGATTGTTGCGTATTTCCTCTTTATTTCGTGCTGTTCAGAGCGAAATACTGCTTTCAGATTTTTTGATGCGTTTGACTTAGCTAATGGACTGAACATCCTTACGTCACAGTACGCCTTTTGTCCATGCACCCAAAAGCTTCTCACCGAAATATCGACTGGATCTTCAGTATTGGCTGATGTTTGAGCGAATACTTCTCTACCTAATGGTTCCAACAATTGTCCGACTTTTACACCTTTGCCAAGTTCTGATAATAGCTTTGCAGTTAAATTACGGATCTCGTCATGTCGTATTGCAATTAAACGTCCTGTTTTACAAGACCTTGCATCTTCGACTGTAAAATTAGTACCACATATGCAATGTGAAGGTAATTTGTCCATAGGTTAGTTATACCTTATGTACACGGCATCCCAAAAAGTTCTTTTGTCCAAGTAGAAATCATGACTTGCAAGTAGTAGTGTTGTTAACCATACTGGTGAGCCATTTCTCACTGCACCTAAACAGTTTCTGTCAGTAACATCCAATTTGTTTTTTTATATCTTCTAGAAGTTGTTCGTGTTGTGGGTTTTTTTCAGCTTTAACTTCTGATTTTAATACATGAATGATCTTTTGATCAAAGCTGTATAAGAACGTTTGTTCTTTGATAACATTTACGTTCAAAGCTGAAATATTTCTTGAATTTTGGTGTTCATCGTCCACTATGGGAACAACATTTGATATACCCAATCCGTCGAATTTTTTGAAACGACATTTATTGGCGTTTCTGTGTCATTGTGCATTGAATTTCTTTCTGATGGTATCTTCAAGTGATTGCAGTTGCTCTTTGCTGTTTGGAATGGTTGTGGTCAGATACGAAAACTTATGTTTCATTCCGTGTGCATGTGCAACGTATACAGCGTTTGGTTCAACCATTGCATATTCCGATAATTTGTCTACTTCTTCTGTCCATACACTTACTTTTGAGTGGACGTGTTTTATTTCAAATTCAGGAGAACCAATTATAGCTCTGAAATATATTCTTACTTTGGTTGTTATGATAAGTATTGGACTTTTATTGTGATTTTTCTCGAACTTATTAATACCCAACACTTACGAAGACACACAAGCTTAACAGCTGTTGTGAGATCATCTGTATAATCCACTAGCTTCACTGCGTCAAGGAGAAGAAGAGCGGTGTGAAGTGGAGCAATTTCAAGTACATATAAATACATGGATGCTGGATCTCCCGGTGTTTTGCATTCTTCAGAACGAATATCCTTTCCAACAAGTATAGATAGTCTAACAGGATGAAGATAAATATTGACTGTGAGTGCCGAACGTAAATGTCAAATTTCAGGACTTATCACATTTATGTTATGTAATTTTCCGATTGATTGCATTGAAAGCGTTGGTAGCATCTACTTGTCAGACACCCTCAGTCGATACCTCTTGCCATGTATCTACCATATCATAAATTGCAGATTCGCACCCAGTTATTTGTCCAGCATATAATTGTAATGAACCAGCAGCATTTATTATGTAATGATAATACTCTTTACTCTGCAGACAATTCAATTACCGTTCTCATTCAGCCTCTTAAAAGAGGCATGCATATTATATCTAACTGGTTTTCTGATAATGGCCTGCAGTTTAATGCTTACAAATGCAAGTTGTTCATACTTTGTAATAAATCAGAGCTTAGCGTTCTTATCAATGGTGAGCAGCTTCATGAAACCCAGTCTGTGAAAATGCTTGGTGCGACTTTTGAGAAAAAGTTGTCATTTTTAGAACACGTAAATACGTTGTGTAAAAGGGCCAACGGCAAACTCAAAGCTCTTGAGCGTATCTCGTTTTACATGTCACAAGAGAAACGGAAGCTAATTCTCAATTCTTTTGTTACATGCGAAGTGGGATACTGTCCTTTGATCTGGTCTGTTAGTTCCAGGAAGGTATTGCATAAGATTGATAACATCTTCAAAAGGAGATCATCTATAGTAAATGAATCCTCTAGTGTACTTGATTGGCCGTCAGCCCACAGACATTTCTGTGAGATTTTGTTACAAGATTTTGTTTAAGACCAGCATGGATGTAAATCCCTCTTACATGCGTGAAGTCTTTTTGTTTCGTTCAGAGAGCAATCATATTCTTCGAAATAGCAATAGCCTAGTGCGTCCACGTGTTAATTCTACGCGCAATGGGCTAAACAGTGTTTCATTTATTGGTGTACAGCTATGGGATGCTCTCCCGAACTCAGCTAAATCTGCGATTTCTGTTGTGAGGTAAGGTCTCTAAATAGCTTAAGTTGCAATTGTCGTCTTTGTGCAAATTATATTCATAATGTTGGCCTCGTATCATAATCATAGTATTTTATTAAATCTTTAACAGATTTTTTAGTCGATTTTAATAAGCCTGTATGGGCTAGCCACTCTCTCTCACAGCACCCTCCCGCCCATCATCCATATGTAAGTGGGTGAAGTCGGAGAGATGACAATTCCTACATCCATTTTAATTTGTATATATCGACGTTTAATAAATTAAAATAAATAAAAATAAATAAATAAATAAATGTCAGGTTTAACAACAGACATCACTACTTTTCCGATGATGCGTTTTAAAATTTCACTGATTCCTATAGGTCGTATTCCCGGATTTTTGTTTAAAGGAATGAGTGCACATACAGCTAAAGCTTGAATGCTTTCACTGTGCTCTTTTTTCTCAATGCGTAACGTTTTGGCCATCCCAGCAATTGCTTTTCAAAGATCTCTTCCAACATCTCCATACGATTTGGACAATTTAGTTTTTGATAATGATGGTTTATATCATATTCATTCTGTTTATAGGCGGACACAGAACATGCTTTTACCTAGTCAAAGCAATAAAATGGAGATTGAAAGCATGCTCAAACTCGTTAAAGTTTAATTGCTTTTGTATGATAATGGGTCTTTAACTAAACACAACCTTCATATACAATGCAATTCAAACATCCATAAGAAAGAAAATGTCAACGAAAACTTCGGAAAGTTTAATTACTAGCCTTGTAGTAATAAGTCATTAATTCTTACTCAAAATCATTACCTGAGCCGCTATGTCGCGCCAAATGTGAGATAACATATTTTTCGATGATGACGTTAATTTAGTCCCGATAAGTGGAACCCCGGCAAAAATAGCTCAAGTTAGCGAATGTTCCAGTTATCCGAAGTTGGCATGAAAACCACTTAGAACTGGCATAGAAAGAGATAAGTCTTAGAAGTAGCAGAGGACAATTAGTTTAACAGAGGCTTAGCTTACTTTCGACTAACCGAGATACAACGCCTTATTTCTGCAGCGATGGAAAAGGCTTTTTAATTGACATTGGTTGACCCTTTGAACCGACTACATGTTGGTTGACAATCAACAGTTAAGAAAAGTAGACCATTCAAATTCTGGCATGTTGTGGATTTACCCTTCAAGAAAGTTTTCTGATGAACGATTAACCGTCAAGATGAATAATATTTTTTCTTTCCGTTAAACAAATCTGTAGAAATAAAAACTTACTGTAGGCAAAGAAAAATTTCACTTACAAACGGTAATTTGGACCAGGAGACTAGAAAAAGTGTTCCACTTATGGAATGTTCCAGTTATCCAGGGTTACACTTATCCGAAGAATTTAACAATGTTTTGTTAATCTAAAACCAAGTGGTAAGTGGTTCAATTTAGCGAAAGTTCCACTTATCTGGGGTTGCACTTATTGGGATTCAACTGTATTATGATTAAACTTCAGTCCAAGTTTCATGTCAATTTAATTTTTGGTTCGTATGATTTTAGTAATTGATTATATTCATGCGAATTTCTGACTTGTTACGACAAAAGGTCTTATCTTAAAACCACCTTAAACTCAAAGTATGGAATGTTTAGTCTACCCAAAAGATAATTTGCAAGGTAATTAAAGTTTCAGAGTCATAGCATTTCGGCAAAAAAAGAAACTAAAGTGAGAATAGGGAATTTTTATTAAGCAATATATTTTGCTTAATATGCCTCCCCCCCATATGCTTGGCTGAATAAGTAAAATCGAAGGTTGGTAACTTCCTACAAAGTTTAGGGTATAAAATAGAATTTCATTTTACCATAGATTTGCTTGGATTCTAGACATTTCTTTTCACAATATTTCCAGTTCTTAAGTTTTGAATATGCAGTGGTTTTTTATATAATTCGACTTGTCATTAAGAGCTTCATTAACAAACTCTCACATTCCACCGTAAAAAAAAAAACCCACCTTAGTCAAAAGCCGGATGGAAATACTAAGTTTTTTGCAATAGAATATCTAGCTGGGTATTTATTTATTTATTTTTTATTTATTTTTACAATATTTAGACACGAATGCTAAATCAGTACAAATACACTGTTTTCCATTTAGGTCGTGTTTTTATAAAATAGATTGATAAATAGTAATACACAGTGGCGGATCCAGCCCTAGTCAGAGCAACATAAAGAAGAGCTAAAACACATTTAATTGTTAATAGCCCTTTGTATGATGATGGGTCTTAAGAGACCATCATCATACAGAAAGCCATTAGAGTTAATCATTATGAGCATGCTTTGAATCTCCATTTCAGTTCTGTGACTAGGTAAAAGCGTTTTCTGAGTCCGCCTCTGATAAAAATATGGTTGATTGATTGATAAATGTGTTCAGATCTGAGAGTATGAGAAGAGTATCAAGGAGAAACATTGGAAATACAATCTTTTCATCTCATCCTCCCAGGTCTGACATATGATATAAAAAATGTTGGTTGGCGCCGTAAGCGGGGCAGAGTAGCGCTCCTATAAATTAGGCTATTTTAATAATCTGCAGGCCACATATGAGTCAAAAACAAAAATTTATAGAATTTTTACTCTTGGTGAAATTAAAATTAATTTAGCACATAAATAGAAGGGAATAAGTATAGCATGTCTTACCATTTTTCAAGTGTTTTCTTTTCTCTAAACAAAAATAAAAAATAGTAAATAATGACAACAATAACAAGAAATAAATGTCCAACAACGTTTCCTTGCTAACATATAATAATCGAAGGAAATGACAATCCTCTCAGAAGCATAAAAGTAAATCCTCAAAGGTTAATAATAGGGCACTTGAACATTAATTCACTTAAAGTAAAATTTTGTCTGTAAAGGAGATTTTTAAAGATACTCTTAATGTACTTTTATTTTCTGAAATCAAACTCGACTCCAGTTATACCAACGCTTGATTCAAGATATCCGCTTATCACCTTCCTTTTAGACCGATACATCGGTGGTGGATTAATGCTGTTTCAAAATCAAAATCTCTAATGTACGCAGATCAACCCGAAGACCTTTGCTGATGATGTAGAAGCGTTATTTGCGGAATTGAACTTTCGTGAGCAATTCGCTGCTATAAACCACCTTGCTAGTCATACGATCACTTCTTGAACTCAATTAGCAACTGTAAGTTATGAAAGAATATTGATTGTACGTAACTTTAACCTACAAGATTCGAACACTCAACTCCTTGATTTTATACCATAGTCATATCATAGCTTGTCAAACCTGATTCACGAACCAATTAGCTTCAAATCCACAACTAATCTGTCGTGCATAGATCGGACATTAGTGAGGCACAAAGAAAGTTTTTTCAGCAGCAAAGTTCTTTAAATTGGTTTTTATCACCAAATTACTGCATGTTTTCTAAACAACATACCACCAAAAAAGTAACCACATATTACACAGAATTAGAACCACAAAAAGTCCATTCCAGAGAATTTCAAACAAGAAAGAAAAATGACAGTTTTTCTCCTTCGTAGTGAAAATAAGTTGAGTTATGATTCATTCCAAGTAATTTTCAAAACGATGGTCAACAAACAATAAAGACCAATGTAGTTCGAAGCAAATAGGCGGTTTTGTTGAATAAACGTCTAAGAAAGGAAATAATGATCAGAGAACAAGAAGAATGAAAATTTATAGCACTCGCCCTACCCTCGACAACTGGAATTCATTTTCTATTAAACGAAAGAAGTGTGATAGATTACTTTGTGAGTCTAAAAATCATATTGTTCATCGTTAAAATTAACGACATATCTGACAACAAAAGTTTTGGAAAACGATTCACGTAGATAAGGGCATAACTGAAAATTTAATCAAGATCATTGAAAATGATGAAATTATTAGCGATAAATCCGACGTATCGATTGTCATAAATAATTGTTTTGTGGACATTACTAACTCGCTGAACATCAAACAAAATCCAACAGACTCTGTATCCGACGACACAGATAATGCTATTTGGAAAATAAGGAAACAAATTAAAAGCCACCCGAGCGACAACAAAAAATTGCAGAAACATGTTGAGTTGAAGAGAAAATCAGCTTGCACCATATTCATGTAGATCAAATGAAATTTGATATCTCCAAACTGAATGTTCGAAAATCAACACTTGAAATAGACATTCCGACAATGATTTTGATAGAATACGTCAATGACTACGCGGTAGTTTTCTTTTTAGGTTTTTGATGCTTTCTTATGTAAGTCAGCGACATCAGCCTTACTCCTCTTATCAGCTGAACAATTATAAATAAATGTGATCACTTATATTTATAATTGTTCACCTGATAAGAGGAGTAAGGCTGATGTCGCTGACTTACATAAGAAAGGATCAAAAACCTAAAAAGAAAACCATCGACCTATAAGTAAACTGGCAAATATGTCGAACGTTGCTGAGGGGATAATGTATGACCAAATAAATGGTTTCATAGGGGAAAGCTTAGCTCGTTCCTATCAGGCTTTCGTAAAGGTTATTGCTCACAGAATGCCTTGCTTCACATGATCGACACCTGGCTTAATCATCTGGATAACGGAGAATATGTGTCTGCTTAATACTGTATTTGTCAAAAGCCTTTGATTCGATCAATCATGAATTACTGATAGACAAATTCGATGCCTATGGCTGCTTTACTTTAAGTTTGATACAAAATCATCTCAATGGTCGAGTGCAATGTGTAGAAATAGATCATATTTTTAGCTCGTGGAAAAACATTGATAAAAGTATCCCACATAGGTCATTTCTTGGACCTCTTTTTTTAACATCTACATCAATGAATTATGTTTTGACATCTTTGGCTCTGGTACTCAACGCACTTAAGGTGGTTTTTTTCACAGTGCTTAAAAGCTATGTTTCCAAGTAAAAAAACTTTATAATGACTTTAATTTCATCGTTTCTCAGTTTCATATTCTTGTTCTAAGATTTATTGAGGAAAACAACAGGGAAATTTTAATTGAAAATAAATCATGTCATGGATCGTCAAAAATGACGTCACGTGGTCCAAAAACACTAAATGGCTGGGTGCATGTATTTAGACTATTTTATAAATGATAAAATATGTTGATTCAGGAAGGTATTTAGATGGTTTATGTGGTCCAATTCAGCGTTGGGTGCAATCAAACTTTTAAATGTGCTAAATCAGCAAAAAACTCTGAAAATCTACTGATAACGTCATAAAAACAAAGTGATTTTGCTTCTGTGTCTTCTTGGTTTTCTATTAATGGCTTGCAACTTAATACCAAAATGTGTATCCTTATCATTATTAAGAAAAAGGGCAAAGACCCGGGTAGTGTGATGTTATATGGCCAAACATTGTTGAATCACCCGTTGTGAAACTCCCTGGCATTTCAATTGACAATAAATTATTGTTTCTCAGACATGTAAACTCTCTATGTGGGAAAGTTAATTCGAAATTAACTGCCATTAGGAGAATAATTTATTATCTCGGTAGTGACAAGAGAAATTAATATTTGCCTTCCTATATGGATGAAAAATGCTTGAAGAAAATTGAACATGCTCATAACAAGGTTCTACAATTGACCGATGATCCTGGTAAAAGGGCGGAAGGTACCTAACCTTACTTTTCAACCTACAGGTATTTTTGCAAAGTCTTGTTGAAAGTGATTTTTAAAACCTTGTCTGGCTTCAATCCATCTAATATAAATGCAATATTTTTAGTGTAAGTACACCCTTATGAGCTGAGAAATTCCTGCTCACTTTCCCGGTACCGCCCTTTCACTCTAAAACATGGTCTGGATACTGATGTGTGTATTGGTGCTTAGCTCTGAAAATCCCTTTCTGAATCTGTTAAGCGTTCAATGCAAATATTTCGTTCTCAGCTTAGGTCATTGTCCAACATAAATTGCAAATTTAATTTAAGGTGTTTGCTTTACGTACGCAATAAGTGTGATTGAGCGAGACAATCGAGTTGATATAAAAACCCGCTGTGTATGATTTCTATTTTAGAGTCAAATATAGTTTTGTTGCAATTGTAGAAACATCTGTCTATTTTTATATGGTCCGTCGAACACGATTTTATCATATTTTACGAAACGTGAAGAAAAAACAAGCAATATTTAATAATACAATTTACGGAAGAAAAAAGAAGACTCTCTGCGAAAATATTTTTTACATTTATGTTAAGGGATCCTGCAGAGGGGTAGTACCTTTCCGAAATGGCCTTTTGTGGCGTCTTCGACTGGTCCCCCTGCACC
>JAUCNQ010104557.1:0-11957 GCA_032352715.1 Bougainvillia muscus | reverse complement strand
GAAATATATAATGATCTTGGCAAATAACGCTACGCTGCAAAGCAGGCCTTCGGCCCACTTTTTTGCTTCGCAAAAAAACCGCAGGGGGAGTCATTATGACGCCCCAGTCTTAATAAGGTTAAAATCTTTATATACTGATTTTTGATTTCTCCTATGTGCATTTCTTGTCAACAACCTAGTTCCAAGACCACGGATCAATATGATGGTGATTTTTCTGGTACAGTCATATTTGTAGAAGTCAAAAGTAAAAGTTCGGTGGGTATATGTTTGTAAAACAACTATAAAATAAAATGATCTCCGTTCACAGAAAAGCTGCTCTACATTCCTTCCTAACATAATTTATCTTTTGCAGAACAGGAAAAAAACACTCACGTAAAGAAAAACATTAATTGTAGAGAGAGTCTCTTTTTACAGTGTAAACAAAAAATTACACACAACAATAACGTATATTATAGCTTTGGATACAACAGTCCATAGTTAACTGCAAAACAGTAAACACACATTATGTCAGAAGGGATATTTAAACTTACAACATGTCTTCTTGTCATCTTTTGTGTTGCATTTTCTTTGTTTACCTACGTACGATTTGAAGGAAAACTTCAACATCTTCAAAGTAAGTCCAGGAGGACACTGCACAAAATCCAGTTGTATCCGGACCTTTATACAGTCCGTCTACTCCTGTATTCAGTCCGTATAGGTCGGTATTAAGACAGAATGCTAGCATTCTGTCTTCATACGGACGAATACGGAATGAGAAAAACTTGAATTTCGTGCAGTGTAGCTTATTTAAAGCTAGTCAGTGCATCAAGATTGAAACTATATTTAATTGGCTTTTAATACTGAATGATAATTTTTTTCAACTATTAAAATACTAATGACTTTGTTTTGTTCTGCGCGATTAACTTGATAACTAGATGATATTGATGATGTGGCGTTGTTAATTGTTAAGTAACTTATCATATAACCTAAAGTCCTTAAAGTACGGTCATCAAATTTGATGAATCAGCTCATTAATGCAGTATTAGAAAACGACCATACACGCATTGAAAATCCTTCAGCATTAGGATCGGGATTATTAAAACGGGTGTGGTCATTTTGTAGACCTACGCATTATACCGTTGAGAACTAATGTATTTCCGTCAGCTTCAAAGCTCATAGAAAATTAAAGCATGTTCTAAATAATGCATTAGAAGTCCCGTTTTAAACTTCGATA
Organism: Bougainvillia muscus; assembly: GCA_032352715.1. Lineage (NCBI taxonomy): Eukaryota > Metazoa > Cnidaria > Hydrozoa > Anthoathecata > Bougainvilliidae > Bougainvillia > Bougainvillia muscus. Next base: position 10,744 of record JAUCNQ010104557.1, on the reverse strand, counting down.
AAGAAGTGCCAAACATCCATTCGACAAGATGACAACCGAATTCGGAATTCAAAAAATCGTGCGCCATATTGAATACTTGTTTTCTATATCACCTTATTGTGATTGGGAAGATAACTTCTGTATTTTTTTTACAGGCTGCGCAGGCTTGATCATCAGTGGTAAAGATCCCATGGGATCTTTACAAAATAGTTGTCCCTTCACTATGCTTTGAGTAATCCATTTTTATCCTGTGATTTAGATGCTGCAGTTAAACATTCGTTAAGGTCTCGAAGAAGTATTGATGACAGTTTGAAAGCTATTGAAAACCTATCAGATTTAAGACAATTCATTCGTGATGAAGTTAATATTTTTGTTCAAGAATTATTGGTAGAGCAAATCTGTAATGCATCTAAAGTATGTCCACAAACATGTTCTTGCGAGTCAGTGAAAAAAGGTGAAAGAGGTCCAGCTGGTCCACCAGGTCCAACGGGTCTAACTGGTCCTGTAGGAAAGCAGGGAAAGAAAGGATTGGGTCTATATTACCCAATATTAAAAGCGTCAACATTACACAATACAGCGAATGTAACCGACAATAAAACATTTTATTGTAAATTCTTTGGAAATCCAATACCAGATATGAAATGGAAAACAAACCTAACTCATGTCAATATCAGAAATGTAATTAACGAGAAGACTTCAGAAATATCGTCTTATCTTCAAGTAACCAACATCAAATGGCCTGACCGTGGTAATATCACATGTACTGCAACCAGTATACTTGGAACAAAACAAGATACAGGATATCTCTCTGTTCAAAGTAAGTGCAAACTGTAATATATCTTTTAAAGTTTACAATGTTAGTAAAACCAATTACAAAAACAATCTCCGTTATAACGTCACAGCATCGTTATAATGTTGTTTTACACTGCGTGAAAAGTTATGTTATCCTTTAACGATTTTCTAAATCAACTTGCTGGAATCTGGTGTTTTACTCCAGATTTGAGCAGGTTGTTTGATAAAATCCTTAACCCTATTAAGACTTTTAAGGCTCGCATATTTACTCGAGGGGCGGGGGAGGGAGCGTTATGGTCCCCCACCATCGTTTTCGAGAACCACTGGGAGTTAAGACTTGAAACTTGGTCAGTTGTTAGATCTATCCTATCCTTATAATAACCAATAAAAAACTCGACATATCACGTCATTGACACCTGTATTACGTGATTGTTCGCCTAAAACCATGACGTCATATATTTTTAGAAAGACAAGTAACATTACGTTATGATTTTACCTAAAACTAAATACAGCTTAAAAGGGAAAAATAATTTTTTTTAAACATCTGCAATTAGGACCCTCTGAAAAAATGAATGTACCCACCGAACTAATCAGAATTAACAAAAAAAATAATTTCAAGCATTAATGTTCATTTGTTCAAAAGATATCTCGAATTAAACATAGGGGGTGGTCGGTCTTACTAGGGTTAACTTAAAACATCCTTTTCTACACAGTGTTTTGTTTATAAAAGAACCGTCTCAAACATCTGCTAAATTTCAATCAATTTTAACATATTTTGAATGAGAATGGTATTAAGTTCTTTGAAATACTTGTTGGCGATGCTTTCTGTAAAAGTATTATGTAAGTGACTTCATCTATTTGTCTGAATATTATGGAGAATCTGTTAAACCATAGTATTATAAAATGACCATACATACAATAAAAACCCTACAGTATATGCCACAAGATGGTTAAAGTATGTGTGGCCATTGTAGGACTCTAAGAACTAAAGGGTTAATTACAACAGGTTTTGTACATCTATAAAACACTTTTATTTCCTTAAATAGTTCCTCCAATGGTAAGACTTCCAACATCACCTATCTATGTAAACATTGGATCAAATGTTAAATTTCCACCTTGTGAAGTGACATCCAATCCAACTGCAAATATCACATGGAAACGAGGCTTTGGACATTTACCAATTTCTAGAACGAAAATAAAGAATAACGATCTGAATATCCAAAAGTTCCAGGTTCAAGATGATGGGTTTTACATTTGTACAGCAGAGAATTATTTAGGTATTTGTGATATAAACCATATATTAGGAACTGTCGCAAAGTTTGTACACAAATGCCCTTCTTCTCTGATGATAATGGTATACTGTTGTAGTCGGTCCCTTATGCAACCTTATTTTTATTTAGTCACAAAAGTAAAATGCAGATTCGAAGCTATTTTAATTTTAGACAGTTTGATGAAGAAACTTGTAGTTCTCCATCGTGATGCTCTTTTTAAGGCTTTATCTACCGTTACGTATTCCAGTTGTCCTAATAAATATGTCACCCAATTCAATAATCTTCTGTCTGGCGTAGCAAAAGATTTTAAACTTCTTTGGCGGTTTTCAATGGAAACTCTAACAAACTTGTCAATGCACTCAAATTCTGTAAATAAGATATAATTCATGCTTAAGTCGGAGGAGAAATAACTTCCCTGTCGGAAAATTGTTAATGACTTTTGAAGTGCATTGTTTTAGCATTCGAAACTCGTAGAACAGAAGTTATAGGTCATTAGTCAAAACCACCTATCAAAATTACGGTTAATTACTGTCAAATCCTTACAATCTCTGAGCAACTATAAACTCCATTTCCCAATAACCTTAGACAATGAAACTTTGTATGTGAATTACTGTCCCAAGTCCTTTTATATCATTCTGTTTATGCCTCTCCCCCCTCCCCCAGGCTTTATAATTTGTCATAATAGCCCAGGCCTTTTATAGTTAATGGGCTAGGTTTCTTTAATCAAATTGATGTGACTTAGGAATAATGTATTTTTTATTAGATTTTATTTGTTTCAGGTAAAACATCTAAGAGCATCCAAATAAAATCAAGACAATTATTTCTCTATGAGAAACCAGATCCATTCACTCAATCATTAAATAAGTCGGATGTGTTCAAATGTTCAGCTTATGGCTATCCAAATGATATGACAGGTAAAATAATATCGTATACAAATGACAATACAATTAATTATGAAATAGAAAAATTTGAAGATTCGATTACAGTAACAGCAAATATATCTGAACCGGGATATTATCGATGTGAAATCTCAGAAAATCTTTACAAAATTCAACATATGTTTACAGTCAGGTTTTTAAAAAGTGAGTGCTTAAAATCTTAAATCGATATACGGAAGCAGCCATCTGTACGTGTTCTTCAAATTATGTGTTCTGTAAATATTTGAAAAATTCCTACAGAAGTGTCCGGTGGTGTTCAGTTTTAACATTGTTGCAGGCATAAAGCCTGCAACTATGCTAAAAATGCACTCCACCGATTTTTTAGAGATTTGCTGCATATTTACAGAACAGATATTTTGAAGAACACCTCTGAAGGGATGCTTCCGGATATAATTACTTTCTGTGTACATAAGTGTGTTCAGAACACGATTTAATCTAGTTAAAGCAAAAATAACTTGTTGTCTCCATTTTATTGCTTAGATTAGGTTATAGAGTGTCCTAGATCCGTATATAAGAAGAAAAAAAATTGATATGTAAAGTAAGCCACGTGGCATTTAGCCTGGGGTAGTTGTTTCTAATACTGTTTGTACCTCCTTACTTGACCGCGACCAGGGTATATCCTACAAACTGAGCAAAGGTAGCCACGTTAAACATGAACTAAATAAATAAAAAGGGAGCAAAATGGACAGTGTAAGTGCAACGATGATAGGATAAATGATCAGACAGAAGGCTGATTTGGAACAAATTTCGCCTTATATAAAAGAAGTACCATAAAGACTTAACATCATTAATTCTTACAGTGTTGGAGAATAATGACATAACCATTTCATTTTTTTATTCGACGTTTCGGACGTGTAATTTTATCATATACATGAATGTTTTAACCCTTCATAAGTTCTTCACTCGCATCTGTGAAAAAATCAGAGTTAAGAGATTTAACTACTGCTATTACAGATAAATTAGAATCTATTGACGATAATTTTCCACATTTTCAATGGTTTTCAGCAGTATTAGACGCTGTGGATATTAATCTGTATAAGAACGCACCAACTAAATCAAGAAAGTCTCCACCAACAGAAATTTGTCAAGTTAGTTTGGAACATTAGGAAATAGAAATGTTCAACTTAAATAATATTTTTCACTCTGCAGGTGTACTAACTTCTGTTCCATTCTTAGCAGATCAATTTGAGACATCGACTGTGATTTTGTCATGAACTGAACCAATCAGTTCGAAGATATTAAATTTTAATAAATTTGCAGTTGATATCAATTTGAACGTCTTTGTTAACGATAAAAGCATCTTACCAAGTGGTGGTCATAATTCTCCTTATAAAGATCTTCACCATGGATGTGCCAGGTGATTTAAAACTGGTTTCCGATGATCGACTTTGACATCTATTTTCAAAAGGTCCTAAATATAGAGAACCTAGGAATATAGACTAGGGTAAAGCCAGGATGAGTATTTCAAATGAGGTTCACAATTTTGTTTTAAGTTGGAGTGAGCGACATAAGAAAAATAAGGAGATGTTGCTTGGGTGGAAAACGGAAGTCATGTGTAAGGTAGATCAAAGATCTCAAAGTCAGGAAAGGTATGGTCTGGGCTGCCTCAAACGACATGCATAAAATTTGGATTTCTGATCTAAATGTCAAAGTGAAAGTTCGAGTCTTCTGAGCAACAGTCGAGGCAATTTTCCTGTATGGCTCTGAGACATGGACCATGTCAGCCAAACTCACTAAACGATTAGACGATACCTACGCCAGACTACTGCGTCGTGCTAAAAACCTGTCCTGGAAAAGCCGCCCAACCAGAGAACTGATCTATGGTCCTCTATGTTTTGTATCTTCCCTGGTCAAAGCTAGGAGAGTCCAATTCGCTGGGCACTGTGATCGAGCAGAGAATGAAGTTATTTCATCACTCATCCTCTGGCGACCTCAGCCGATTGGACGAAGAAGTCAGAAGTTGACATTTCCCGACGTCATCAGCAGGGACACAGGTATAAATAAACAAGATCTGAATAATGCCATGCAAGACCGGAACTGCTGGCGAGAGGTTGTAAGCTCCATGATTTCTACCGCGGTCGAACGATGATGATGAGGTCAAATAATTGCATATTTGAACAGCATCAAAAAGTTTGATCGTGTTAATGAAATTTTTAAATGGAAAACCTCCTTACATTTTACGTATGTTATTGCTCCAATTGATAAAGCAACTGGTAATGCGGTTTTCATTGACGACCATAATGCAATGAATGATGAAGGAGAGTTTGAAAAACATATTTTGGAGATATACCCACCAGAACTTGAACTCAAGAAAGTGCACGGTAACAACAGTGCTTCTTTTCTTCATCTTGATATTTCTCTTAATAATAGGTTTTTTGATTTTAAGTTGTTTGATTAGAGAGATGCTTTCCCTTTTGAAATTGTTTGAATAGCACTATGCCTGCCTTCTAAGATCTTTTATGAGACAATAAGTGAAGAAGTCCTGCATATTGCGCGTACCTCTTCTGATAGTGTGAGTTTTCGCCAAACTGTGTTATCTCTATTAAGGCGCATGTTCAAGCAGGATGCGGATACAGATAGAGTTATTGCGTTATTAACAAAGATATATGGTAGACATGAAGTTCTTGGTCAGTATGGATCCACGGCCAAGGATTTCATAACTTTTATATTTCATTGAACAACTCGAGAACAAGTCAATGTGGTGAATTAGTGTGTAAGTGAGTAAGTATGTGAGTCTGAGAGTGTGTGAGTGTGTGAGTGAGTGATTCAGTGTGTACATGTCTGTTGTCATATTTCTAATAAAATCTGAGAGACTGGGTTGCTACTGATGACCATTATTTGGAAACTGAACTGCTAAGGTATCACTATCATGTTGACAAATTTCATTTTTTATTTTGCACTATTTACTGATTGTGTATTGACAGTTATTTAAAGTAGTGGTTGGTAACGCTTCACTGGTTTGTATTAAGTGTGTCGGCGGCGCCTCCCATGAGTGCCTGATAAGTGCCATGCCTTAGGTATTGTTTTGATTCTTAGATTGAAAGATCCATTTTATTTTTATTTTGTCATAAACTAAAAGGATGGTATTATTTGCTGGTTTGTATGCTTGATATGCTAGTACAGTGATTTTATAGTGTGAATTAAGAACGTCTGAATATCAGTTCATTGATAGATCTGCATGACTTATCTAAGATGTGTCTGTTGTCATATTTCTATTAATTTCTGAGAGACTAGGTTGCTACTGATGACGATTATTTTGACCTGTTATGTAGTTTAACTCGATCAGTCTCTAGTACATCAGGCAGTCTAGCTTCAGGGCTGGAATTGCTGCTTATGTATCACTGAAATGTTGACAATTTTCGTTTTTTCATTTTTCATTATGTATTGATTGTGTCGTTCCTTGTTAGTTTAATTTTAAAACAGCAATTGAAAGTAGTGGTGGGTAGCGCTCGACTGTTTTTGATGAATTGTGTCGGTGGCGCCTCACATAAGTGCCTGATAAGTGGCATGTCTCAGGTAGTGTTTTGGTTCTTACACGAAAAGATCCATTGTGTTTTGATTTTGTTGTAAACTGAAATAATTGTATTGTTTGCTGGTTTGTAGATTGTATCCACTTGTATGTTTGATATGCTAGTACAGTGATTTTAAATTTTAAATTTTAATGCCACTATAACGGATATTTCAAAGTCGCGGTAAGTCAATATTCATAACCCTATCTCTTATGCTTCTAGTAACCATTTCATTGATAAACAAAAAAATGCCACCTTCTAATTGTGGAGTAATTGGACGTTCAAGTTAGTAAATGGTCCTTGATCGAAGTATACAGCCAAAATGTCTAATAAAAGTGATTTTGGCAGGGATTCTTTCAGTGTTCTTCAACACACTTGACAAATACAAATACATTACAATTCATGCAGACTTGTGATTAATCTCTCAAGACAGAATAAGAACATAACATAGACACAACCGCAGAATAAAGACTCGATGCCATTCCGTCTTATTTATCAATACGAATTTAGAATGTGCTTCAATTTAGGACACGTTTACATGGAAAGTCGTTTCGGGCGAAATGAACTGTCATGGCTTTTGTGATTTGTTAAATGTTTCCAACGGAAAAATTTAACCGATCACAGAAGCCATGACAGTTCATTTCGCCTATAGTAAGTCTTCATGTAAACGAGTTCTTAGCCATAAGAGTAAATTATAGATTCAAAGCCATTTTAATCCTTAACCGTTTAATTTTTGTAGCTAGCTATTGCAACTTTTCAAACATTTAGAAGTTGTTGCAATAAATGTGCAATATATTAACATAAATCTTGGTAGACCCATCACCATTTGCTCTAACTAAGGATATATCCAACACTTAATACTACACTGATTGTATTTATTTCTAGTTGAGTCATCCATATTGACTGAAGTCCAAAAATATCAAATTGGGAAATGGTTAGTGGAAGAGAATGCAGTTGGACATTATGTGGCATGTTTGGGAAGTGGTACATCATTGCAATCATCAACATTTTCAGCAAATTGTAAAAATAAACGAAACACTTTAACTATCTTTAAACAAGGAACATATGTATTTGGTGCCTTCATGGATTTACCATTCCAAAGTAGGTGCATCAAATTCTTATTATTATCATGAAAATTATCAATCTGATGGAATGTTATAGTGACTTATTTCCAGTATTCGTCGAAATATTTCTTAACAGATTCAATATCTTGGCAAGCCCAAAACACTTGATACTGTTGTTTGGCAACCTCTTACACCACTCTTTATATTTGCAGATCAGTACTGTGTATGCGCCTAAAACTAGTAATAATCAACGTTCTTTGTTCTCGATTTTATTGTTTTGACTATTTTATATTAGTTTTAAACGCATATCAGATGCGGACTCAGAACATGCCTTTTGCCTAGTCACAGCCATCTAATGGAGACTCAAGGTTTGTCGGTCTAGCTATCTTCATTTTAAGTAAGCAAGGTTTATCATGTCATAGACCTGATGATTTTACGTTGGGCGACGTTTCGAGAGATCCTTCTCTCATCATCGGGCAATAAAAATGTGGAAAAAAGCTGTTTATATACGAAAAAAGCGAAGCGAAATATGTGTTATCAAAAACCAATTAACAGCTATGTTAAGTGGCCGTGGGATCGGCGAATGTGTGATCGAAGATCGAAAGTTAATTAATTAACAAATTACTAAGTGTTAGACGGATCGGCAAGTGTGTGATCGAAGAAAGTAATATTTGAATGCAAAAGTATTATATACTTTTTCCCGCCGAAACTTCAATGAATGGAAGTTACCGTTTGTGGACGGGATAGGAAAGACAATAAGCAATAGAAACATTCTAATATTTGCTTACTGAACTTTGCAAATTACAAATTTGCAGGTATCCAGTTGTCCAGAACCTTTAATCAATAGCGGCGGGGGGAGGGGGTTGCGAAGTAGGCCCACAACAATTTTGATCTTAATATCTCAAAGACCATTCATACTCTGTAGGTAAAAAGTAAAAACAAGTTAAAATAAATGCAAAATATTTTCGGTTGAAACATCGTCTTCGGTGCTTTGTAAATATATAAAATTTATAAACATTTGAAGAAACAATAAGGGTCATTAAAGATTGTACAATTAAAAGAAATTCCATAAGGTTTGTATCTTGATAGTTTTAACTTATTTCTTTAATTCACGATGTAGTAATATGGTTACACAGACTCAAACAAAACTGTTATAAAAGCTACAAGATTGTTAAGGTAGGTGCGGCCATTACACAACACTATGTGTTAAAGAGTTATAGTCAGCTGACAATCTGCTGTACTATGTGACACCATATCTAAATAAAGTTAACAGTTCAATATAGACTTGTTCATTTAAAGATGGCTTCATAAACGCTATGAAGGAGATTCTTTCTTTCGTATCTTTTTGATGGGGCGTTGCAAAGAATTTTCCATTCAAATCTATGGTCTTAGTGATTTCGAAGGTTGCCTGGCAGGTTCCGAATCTTTCGACAGGTTTTCGTGCTCATTCCAGCGTGTAATCGTGTTTCGTGTTGTTTCGCTAACATAGCTCCCGTCGCATTCATTACATTTCCCAAGGTAAATTTTACATGCTTGGTACGGGTTTCGATCTTTGAGGGAGAACAGTTGTTTTACAATATCAAATTTTGAATGTGTAAATACGTTCCATTTATTGATGAAGTGCTTTGCTACCTCCTCGTTTTTCTGGCAATATTGTAATTCAACAAGAATAAAAGAGGAGACTTATCTTCTTCAAAGAAATTAGATGGAATCATTCCATATCTCTGTGCTGTCTCGATTATACGCTGGTTGAACTGGGTAATAACACCAGCGGCCTGGTACTCTTTCATGATGGTCTTTTCTTTGTGGAGGTATGATGATATTTTATTCGCCCTGTTCAAATCACCGTTAATAGCAAATAGAAAATAGAAATTTTGATGGTTTTCGGTATACTTCCGTTTTTATGCCCTCTGGTGTATGCAGCAGTTTGTATCCAATAATCTTTCTGGATTTCCTTCAACAGTGAACTTTATTTATTTATGGTATGAGTTCAATGACAGTAATAGTGTATCTGGCATGTTTTCTTTCTGATGACAAAGACGTCGTCAACAAAACGTTTATAACACTTCGGTTTCGTAGGTTTAACCTTCTCACTTTCTAGCCTTGTGAGATAGATGTTTGAAAAAGTAACTGACAGAGGCCCCTCCATGGTGCAGCCATCAGTTTGTTTATAAAACTGTGAATGAAATATGAAAGTTCTCTCTGTCGTTAATTTTAACAGCAATCTTCTCATAATTAGCTTACTACAGAAAATTAGTAGAATTCCTATTTCGTAAATTTGTTCAAGAATATACTCTATCGTATCAGCAATAGGTTCATTCGTGAACAAAGATTCCACGTCATACGAAACGTACTCTTCATCATCACCTTATGGTGGAGAATTCCTCAAAATCTCAGGGAAGTCCTGGGTATTACTGATAATGAATTCATTTGACTCATACAACGGTTTTAGGTAATGACTGATAATTTGGGCTATAATTGGTCTAAATTTACGATCGCTTAGCGTTATACCCTTCCCGTTCTCAAATTTGTGCGTCTCGGCCGTTCTATGCAGTTGTGCAGGTGTATTCGAGATTGGCACCATCTTATCATAGTGTTCGTATTTTCTGAAATTTCTGTAGAGAAAGTCTTTAATCCTATTAAGACTAGGGGGGGGGGCTTAATGCCCCCCTCCTCCGGTTTTTTTTAATAACTTTTGGAATAATAATTGAGCTGTCTTGAAACTTTGCCACTGTAAGTATAAATCTATTTCGCATATTTTGGGATTGGTCAGAACCACCTATCAAATTTCCCATATTTCCTATTGATAATACTGAAATATTGTGAAGTCTGTATTTTCTAAGGTACAAATCATTTTGGAATGAAACTTTGCACAATTGGTAATTATCAAAAGAAATTTCTGAAAATGACGTAATTTTCCGGAAAACCGGAAAAATGTCCAATTTCGACCTGAAATTCCGGAACATTTTCCGGAGCAAATTCCGACGGCGAAAAATCCGTTATTTCACCATTTTTTTTTGCCAGATTTGCTTTTGGACGTTTGTTTGAACACTTATCTTTACATCCCCATTAGTTATGTGAAAGAAATGTCTTGAAAAAAGCTTTATAGCCAAAGTTAATCCAGATAGGTATTTTCGCGATATTAGAGGCTAGATATGACGTCATTAGCCTAAAAATGACGTCATTCCAAA
>JAUCNQ010104446.1:0-11958 GCA_032352715.1 Bougainvillia muscus | reverse complement strand
ATTAGTTGACTCAATTTCAAGATCACAACTACAGAGGGGATTTAAGGTATCAAGGAAATTGTGCCGAAATTTATGTTGTTTTTTTTGTTTTTTTTTAAAATATCTGTATCTAAAGGGGGTATGGGATTTTAAATTTTATTCCCAGGAGAATGTCCACTGTAAAAATATTTCTTCCCAGTACTTGCCTTCTCGCAAAATAAAAAAGTGACAAATAGCCTTGAAAACGAGAACGCGTACGACAAACTTCCGATGCTAATGCTTTTATAATTAAAAATATCTGTATCTAAAGGGGGTATGGGTAATAAAAGGCGTATTATTTAATCACCTTGCAAAAAAACATCAACATAAATCATTATAATTTGTATAATCAAGGACGTCCTTGGTATAATGTAGGTTTACAGGTACTTGCTTGAAAATCTGTTTAAACATAGCGGTCAGTTGAAAAGATATTTTTTAAATGGTCTTAAAATGGCAGAGGGTCATAAGCTAAAGCATTGGGATGGAGTGCCGAAATGCTATTTCATTACAGGTTTGAACTTCAGAGACACACTATCGGTTAACTATTGTTCCGAATCAAGGTTATGAATTAAGGTAAATACCCACTCCCTCCCTTATAAAGGTTGTTTTTCCTCCAGGATAGAACGCGTGTATCTAATATACACAAAAGGTCGAATCTTCGTTGTCGTCGTAGATTAGACTGACTGTGCGTAAACTCTCTTATATCTCTGGAGTGTCCTCATTTCATCAGGTCAAGCTTTTCAGTCTGAACTAAAACATTTCAGTTTCCTAAGAGCCAACAAGGAGTAAAATGAATATTCGGTGCAAAGAAAAATCTTGAATTAAAAAGCACTAAAAATAAAAAGCAACGTCAAACTATGAAACAAATGAAATTAAAAAAAAAGATAACATCCTAGTTGTTTGAAAACAAACAGAAAATGTTACTACTATCTCATATGTGCTGTTATAATCCGAACAAAACCCTGAACACAGTGGAGGATTCAGCCCTAGTCAGAGCAACACGAAAAAGAGCTTAAAGTTTTAATTCTAATTCTAATCTAATTCTTAATAGCCTTCTGTATGATGATGGGTCTTAGCTATTAGAATGAATCACTTTGAGCATGCTTTGGATCTCCATTTCAGTGCTGTGACTAGGTAAAAGCATGCTCTGAGTCCGCCTGCACACACAAGTCAAAATAAAGGCCTATAAAACCAGCCATTAATTAAAATATCTCACTAGTGTATGTGCAATGGCTCTTTGATAAAGCTATCGAGAGTCTAGAATGACATTTAAATATAAACTTCATATAGCCCTAAACTTAAGAACTCATTCAGTGCAGCAAGTCGCTATGATAACGAATCATTGTTTGATTTATGCTACTTCTGTAGTAGAAATCGAACAATGATTGGTAATCACTTACATCATCTTCTGTGTACTGAATCAGTTAACTTACTGTTATTTCTCAACCGATGATTCTTACTCTTGTTGATGATGGTACTGGTATGTTGAGATTTCCCTGTTGATAACCAGGTGAATTTGATTGGATATCAATAAAATTACTACATGTTTCATGTGACACAGTCAATCACATGGACCAACTTAACGATGAGAGTCATCGTCTTATAAAAGGGCTGTTTTATATAGCAACTATATAGCAACTATGCACAAAGAACTCTTCTAAGTTGAAAATACTTATTCAGTGCCGCAAGCCGCTGTGATAACCAATCATTGTTTGATTTCTTCTACTTCTGGTACAGAAATCAAACAATGATTGGACCAACTTAACGATGAGAGTCATCGTCTTATAAAAGGGCTGTTTTATATAGCAACTATATAGCAACAGTTAACAATAGTTAGCGACGTCGGCGGGGATGAAGAACCACTAAATGATGTGGATATGCCCTCAGGACGAAAAAACTCTCCGTTACTTACTTACTTACTGATTCGTTATCACTTACATTTTCGGCACTGAATGAGTTAACTTATGGCAGCGGTTACTTTCCTTCAGTAGTAGAAATTAAACAATGATTCGTTATCACATACATCTTCCGCACTGAACGGGTTAATTCAATACAATTATGGCTTGTATCTCTATTTACTCACAAGGTGTGACATCACGAGAGTCCTTTGAAAACTAGGTATCAATGAGACTCTTTTAGCTACACGAAAGGTACGCATTCTTCGTCATTATTCAAGAAATATCCGATGATTGTAAGACCTTCAAAAGATCTGGATTAAGGTCTAGACGTGGCTCTCACTCTACTGAGATAAAATTAGATATTTTCGCTAAACTTGTTCTTCTGCTGGACACTTCGAGCATCTTTTCTCAAATAAAAACATCACTGTTGCGATAAAAAGCATGAATTTACTACAAAGTTAAGGTCTATAGCTATGTTAACACCGACCTTTCGTAGTTAGAAAACTAAAACCTCATAATATCAAGTAATTCTTTCTACCTTAAACTTTTGGCAAGATACGCAATAGTTAAAAAGTGCCGTTTGCATTTGTAATTACTTTAAGGGCACAAAGTTTCGTGGGCACTTAGTTTCGCGAGGAAAAAAATCGCGAAGTTATTGGCTTTAACTTTCGCGAATTTATGATTGTTGCTGAATTTCGAAGTAAAAACTTAACAAAAAGGGGAGTTTTGGTTGAGAAAATTTTCGCGATAGGAAAAAATTACATCTTTTTTCAATGTGAATTAACACTTTCAGTAACAAAAACACTTCCTTCCACTTCCACTCACTTACTGTCTTTTGTTAACAATTTTGATCAAAAGTGAATAAGTCAAGAAAAAATTTGAAAATTTCCTGTAAAAATTTCCTGTAAAAAACCTTTGCGAATTGATATTTAAGCGCCATTTCACGAAAAAAACTTTGGCGAATTTTTCGTTTACAATATTTCGCGGCACAAACTTTCGCGAAAATGACCAAAAGTCGCGAAAGTTTGTGCCCTTAAAGTGTTTTGTACATATTTTGTAAGCACAAAAACCTTCTTCTAAGGTAAAAGCGATATGACCTGCGATTTGATTTGTAGACGGTCCCTAAACTTGGTACAACAAAACGTACCTCCTTTATGGACCATGCAAACATGATAAAAAATGGAACGATTTGCAATATGAAATTTATGGACATTTTTAATAACTTTGCGTCAATGACATGTATACATTTTCATTTATTTACAAAAGATATTTATCTGGTTACAAGTGAAAAACAAGAAGATGTTGCAAAATGGTAACACATACTTGAACAATCCTGTAGCAAATGCTGCAGGATTGTCAAAGCGTGAATGACAATCCTGTAGCAAATGCTGCAGGATTGTCAAAGCGTGAATGACCATTTTTTTAACACTGTGCATTAAAGGGTTGAACGTTTCTTACGTTACAGTAGCGGATCTAGCTTCAATCAATTAATTTTTAATAGATACGACGATGAGACTTCTGAGTCATAGTCCAGGGCCGGATCCAAGAGTAGGCAAACACCTACGAAAAAGTGTAAAACTATTAAAATTTCTTTGAAATTTTAATGGTTTTACACTTCTTCGCGGGTACTTATTTTAAGCTTCTAGATCCGACTCTGTAGTCAATGGTCTTAAAGGCCCGCCGCCATATAATAATCATGTAAGAAATAATACTGCAAGATCGTTTAACCTTTAATGTCCAGTGTTTCAATTAATTGGAAATACACATCACTTAAACAATCCTGAACTTTTTCTTTCAGGAATGTTAAAGCGTGTGTGACCATTTTGTTACCATCGTGTATTAAAGGATAAGGTATGCGTGACCATTTACTGGACACGAAGGTGACCATTACTGGACACGAAGAATGCTGGATCCACCATGCGTAAATCTACAACATTAACGCTGTATTTACCTTAGTGTATATAGGCTACTTGTGTAGACTATATACACAATGGTGAAATCAACGTTGTCGTCGAAGATTAGACTGCGCTTTAACTACCAAATGTTACAAAAAGTACTTAATCGTATAAAAAAAGAAGTAAAACAAAACTACAGGGTTGTAGGGAGAGGTAAACTATAGACGGATACAGAACACGTTATAACCTAGTCAAACCAATAAAATGGATAACAAAAGGATAGAAATAATATAATTTCGACATAACAGTGTTTTATATGTAAACTGTTATCAAACCCCAATTCTTCACAAAAAAGGTGAACTTTAAGTTATTTTAGGCGTAGCCTAAAACGTAAGAAAATCCAACAACCGTGAAGTATGGTAGCCATTGAACTTTCTTAAAATGAGAAATATTTCTAGAATAAACACAGGCCATGTAATTCTTTTCTACTATAATTATCCACTGCGTAAGAAGAACAGTTTAAAACTGTAACCAGTTCGTATAATGTACCATTCACAAATCCTTTATAAGGGTTCGTCTCACAATTCGCTTCATTTTCACCTTAGATGAAGTGTTATTGTAACACGTACACTTTTTCTGGAGGAAAATTGATAGGAATAAGCGAATTTATAATGAGAATTTTTGAGACAGTCGCTAAAATGGTAGAACATAATCTTCAAGAAACGTTTCTTAAGACCATTTCTAGGACACAAAAAATCAGTGCACAATTCCATGAATTCCATCAAATAATAGATTGACGACCACCCTGCTTAATAGCGAGTTAATGCTCAGTCTAATCTACGACGTTAACGCTGTATTTACCTTAGTGCAAAGGTAAAAGTTTCTTAAGCCAATAATTACAAAATAAATACATATAACTACGTAGACATTAACATGCTCACCTTCAGAGGTAGCCTAACACCTTGGAGCTAACACTCGTACGAATGTAAGACACTAATCCAGGTCTTTTAGGCGTCTGAAAATCAGAGGCTGCCCTTGATATTAAAAAAAAAATTATATCTAAAAAATACTATATAAAATACCTAGTTTTCATAGAAAACTGGATAATTTTAGGGCTCTTGTACATTATTTGTCCTTCTTTAACCGATCGCTGCCTTCTTATTCTAGACGAGTAGACCTGAATGATGCAGTTAGCTCAACTACAAAAAGTACGTTATAGTTTATTAGTATCGAGTCACAGAATAGAAAAGTATGCTTTACAACCTGCTGAAATCTAGAGCAAAACTCCAGATTCCAGCAGGTTGTTTGATAAAATCGTTAGGAACCGTCTCAAAAATTCGCTTAAATTCGCTTCACAATTCGCTTCATTTTCACCTTAGATGAAGTGTTATTGTAACACTTCATCTGAGGTGAAAATTATTAGTAATGAAGCGTATTGTGAAGCGAATTTAAGCGAATTTTTGAGACGAACCGTTAAAGTGATTTTTCATTATGTGTGTTGAGCTGAAAGCAGTTCCAGATTTTCTCTAAATGTCAAAGGATTAAATGCAGATTTTCTCTAAACGTCAAAAAATCATATGTAATCCAAAACGGCTTATCCCGATTTTCACGCAGTGTGTAAGATAACAATATACGTATTACAATACGCCAAGTGTGTTTCTAGTTGCCAATAAGCTTATAAACACCCACACAAAACAATGCAAATGATACCGTTGCTCTTGGGATGTGAAATGTTAACCATTCAGATAATAAACCATTCCATTTTATATCATTTCCACTAAATTCCTCTTTTTCATCACGAAATTGTCCATTAATAGGTGCTATAACTATTACTGTGTATGGTATAATAGTTAACATTCCAAGTCCAGATATTAGCCAATACAAATCTTCCATTTCTGTACCACGTGTTTTGAAATATACAGCTAATGATGAACTGCCTGTTATCAACGTTGCCAGAGGCATAATAGCTGATTTATAAAGAAGACATTGCATGGTCTAAAATGAAATAAAATTATAATCATACCATTTATATCTTAACAGTAAGTCTACACAACAGGGAACTAGTGCAGATAAAAAATCTTTGACAGACTGTGAACTTGTGCAGACAAAATCTTTGACAGACTGTTCTATTTAGTTACCTTGGTTACCAGCATTCTCCGAGAACGATAATGTTTTTTTTTATCATTGCACAAAATATTTGCGGACTAGAATTAGGATTAGATAATAATTTAAATTTCAATGTTTTGATCACGTGGTTTGCATAAATAGTTGTTAATTTCAGATGTTTATCATATGGAATTGCAACACCATATTTTGTGTATCTCTGTTTTCTTTTAATTCTCTATTAGTGCGAATCACGTGATCAAAACATTCGAAACTTAAACATCGTCAGACACGGAGAATGTTGGTAACAAAGGTATAACTGAATATAGAACAGTCCGTTAAAGATTTCTCTGCGCAAGTTCTCTAATGGAACACAGCTGTTGGATTTCTTTGGATGCAATTTGAGGTAAGATTTCGTCTCAATATTTCGTTTCATAAATTGTTTCCTTTTCATCTCACAAGAATTGTCATTACAATTGAATCTCGATAAGTGGAACCCCGGATAAGTGGAACTTTCGCTAAGTGGAACGATTTTGCCGGTCCCTTGGTTCAAGTTTGTTCCTTGCCAGCTTCGGGTAAGTGGAACATTCGCCAAATGGAACCACTTTTGCCGGTCTCCTTAGGGTTGAACTTATCAGGATTCAACTCTATGTATACGCAGGGTCGGATCCAGGAGTAGGCAAACACCTACGAAGAAGTGTAAAACGATTAAAATTTCTTTGAAATTGGCACTTGCCTACTATTTTCAAGCTCTGGATCCGCCACTGGTATGTACTAATATTTGTCCTTTTCGGATTACATATGATTACGGTAACCTTCTAATAAACGCCAGGGGCGCTTCTTAAAATTTTCAATGTTTAGTGGAGACGCTTATTAGAGGGAGGCGCTTATTGGAGGGAGGGCGTTTATTAGAAGTTTTACCGTATTTGATGTTTAGAGAAAATCTACATATGATTATTTGGTACAGTATTTAGAGGAAATCTGTTCCAGAGTTTCTCTAAATGTAAAATGTCAAAATAGTCATATGTAATACGAAATATATTATCCCGATTTTTATCCAGTGTTCTGACTGTAAGATCGATACTAATGATGCAGGTTTGTAACATGCATTTCTGAGGTAATAATAACTTTTGAAACACAAGATACAAGAAGAGATTATTTTAAAAGTTAACAAAATTATTTAAAAAAATAGATGTTTCTAGAAAAATGAGTGCGTGACTAAACAACAAACACCAATCTAACAACAACACAAATTAAGTTCTTTTGCAATAAAACAATTTACTTTCTTAGCAAGTCTCCCGCAAAGAGTACGGGTAAATCTAGCTTAAGAAAATCTATTTTACAAGAAATTTTTTTATAAACTTATTTTCATCATCTTTTCATAAATATTTCAAGTCATAGTTTAGTCAGGATTCCCAACGTTTCTTATTCTTCTATTTACGTTCGATTTTTTGATTTTGATGTTTTGACGTTTGAGTAAACTGTGATAAATGGGAACTTTTTTTCTCTTTTCTTTCTCCCACTTCCCAATTTCTTCTTTTCCCTCCTTCCCGCACTCTTCTTCCCCTACGTCTAGGGGGGGGGGGGGGGGGGGGGGTGTTCTTAGTATACTAGGCTAGTTATAGTCACAATTCTTTGATTATGCTCAATTGAACCATGTTTGCTTGATATGTAATGTCTTTGTCTCATAAATATATTTGTGAATAGGCATTGGCACTTGCACTGAGTTAAAAATAAAGTGATTCCAGGTAGGAAAATGTGTTTGATAAACGTGATTTCTCTTGAGAGGTTAAAATACTTTTTTTAGAGGATGCTTCAACCAAATGTAACTGGTGCAACTACTACACTACTTTATACCGTCCACAAAATTCGTATATTAAATTGTGCCATTTTCTTCAACGTGCATAGAAAGACACTCGTGCTGTAGGAAAATTGCTACGAATTTCCAAATAAATTTTGTGGACGTTCTCTTCGGGTTGGATCGCAGTCAGACGAGTTGTACTACTTATTCACAGGGCCGGAACCAAGAGTAGGCAAACACCTACGAAAAAGTATAAAACAATTAAAATTTCTTTGAAATTTTAATGATTTTACACTTCTTCGCAGGCACTTGCCTACTATTTTCAAGCTTCTAGATCCGACTCTGATTCATACTGAAATTGAAATAAACCAATGAGCTTTGAATGTTATTATATTGACATTGTGTGTTGGGTGGGTAAATATATGATATGGAATTTACCCGTAATCTATGACACTGCACAAAATCCAATTAAATCCTGACTTTTTTTCAGTCCGTATTCGTCCGTATTAAGACAGAATGCGAGTATTCTGTCTTAATACCGACGTATACGAACTGAATACGGGAGTAGACGGACTGTATAAAGGTCCGCATACGGCTGGATTTTGTGTAGTGTGAATTAAGGGTTTCAAATGCTACGATACACTGCATAAAAAGGTTATGTTATCCTTTAACGATTTTATCAAACAACCTGCTGAAATCTGGAGTTTACTCCAGATTTCAGCAGGTTGCTTGATAAAATCCTCAACGTAAAACATGATATTTTATGCAGTGTTTTTATTTCAGTTTATTCATAAGCAGAAGTAAAGCCTCAAAATAAAATATGATTACAACGAACTCAACGAACTCAACGAACGCAACAATAACAACAACAGCATCAAAACAGAATGATTTAGCTTTCTTTATTTTTAGCTATGTTGCACCTTATAGCTTTATCCCTGCTCTCATTTTAAACGCTTTACTAGTATTTCTCATATATTCAACTAAACATCTACGCAAGAAACGTTCAAACAAACTCTTTTCCGTGTTAGGAATTTCACATATATTGAGTGGTATAAGTTCGACAGTAGTGTTTCAAGTATTAAGAGATGAAGTGTTTTTGAAGATAAACACAGTGTATGAATTAGCAGAACTAACGGGCAAGTCAATAAAGGTATTCTTGCTAATAGTGCTAATGGTGGCTTTTTTAGTGTTACCATTTTTATGCATGTGTTTGTACGTTTTCATTCGTTATATTGCAATTGAATATCCGTTCATATATCAACAGCTTACAAGGAAAAAGATTGTATTTGCTATGTTACTTCTCATTGGTTTACCATTAACAATTTCAATTATCATTGTTTTTAGTTTTGGTGCCGTACATGCTTTCTTATTTCCAATGATTATCGCACTTTTATTCCCTATAGCAACTATTTTCTTTCATGGTCGAGTTTACATCAAATCTCAAAACCAATTGAAACAACATCATAAGAACAAGACATCTACAGCAACAAAACATGAACAGAGAAAGAAATACACCGCAGCATATCAACGAAAACGATTGCGTTCATTGATGATATGTATTTTACTAACAGGTAGTTTTTTGCTTTGTTGGGGTCCATTAATATATTGTGCTATTTTGCTTGTAGCAGAAATATATGGTAATATTGAAGTTGGAAAATTTTTTTCCTTTGATACATTGGTGATTTCTGTAGCTATTCTTCCTCTGAATGCTGTAATTGATCCTGTAATCTATATTGCCTTAAATCATGAGATAAGGAGTCGTTTCAAACAAACATTTCAATTAAATACAATTTGTAACAAGAAGACATAACGGTCAAATACTGGATCATCGTACGTAATAAACTGAAACATAAGGGACGTCTCCCACGAAATTCGTATGGAAATTCGTATCAATTTTCCCATAGAAGGAGTGTCTTTGTATGCACAAATACACTTCTTTTGTGATGAAAATAGTACGATTTGTGATACGAATTTTGTGCGACGGTCCCTTAGTTTCAAGCAAAAATATAATTGACATGGTTCTTAAAACTTTGTTTCAAAGAAAATCGTAAAAATTCTAAACTTTTCACTAAAGAATGCACTCTCAAAGAAACAGTTTATGTGTAATTCCATGAAATGGCCGTTGCTACATTGTTAAACTGTGTATGACCATCGGAAGATATTAGGGAGCTTAAGCACAGTCTAATCTACAACGGCAACGTGATATTTACCTTTGTGTATATAGGCTACTTGCATTCCATCCTGCAGGATGGAATGCAAGTAGCCTATATGCACAAAGGCAAATTCTACGTTGCCGTCGTAGTTTAGACTGTGCTTAAGCTCCCTATTAATAGGTTAATGTATCTTGACACTGAAAGACTGAACAAAATTCAAGTCGTAGATGGAAACACAACAGTCATGGAAACAAACAAGAAAAAAAATAAAAAAAATATACAAAATATATTCATCAAGACATAAAGATTTAAAAACTATAAAAACACATTTATTTAAATAAAAATAACACATAGCTTTTCATAATCAAAGTTACATTTTCAAGTGAAAACTTGAAAATGTAACTTAGATTATGAAAAGCTTCGTACTACTTTTATTTGAGTAAATGTGTTTTTATGGTTTTTAATACTGGCTGGCTTAATTTATAAAAAAAAGAAAGAAAAAAAAGATGTACGTATTAAATGTTATACAAAAGTCGCAAGAAAACTCTTAATCGTGTAAAATATACCCAGAGGATTAACCAGAAAATAGTAAAGACTCATGTCATTCCTAGCTATAGCATAAGTTCTGCAAAACACAATTTAGATGTTTATAAAGAGACTGCAAGAGAATACTTAAATGGGATTAATTTTCTCGAGAATTAAATTTCGCAAGCTCAAAAATTCGCGAAATTTACATGATTTAATTTCACGAATTTTCGCGAATGAGCCCTTTCAAATATTTCGCAAGGACTTACAGCTATCAAAAATAAAATTAAGATAAAAATTTGGGATTATATCTTTTCCACTAATAGCAGTTCTTATATTATCTTTGCTCTTGTGTTAATATTAAAAAGCTATTTTAAAGCAATATATAGTTATTATTTTTTGTCACCCACCGCCAAATTAAATTTACGCCAAATTTAGCAAAATTGTCGATCCGCGAAATTAAATCCACGCCAAATTTAGCAAAATTTCCCAATCTAGTTCACCGCCAAATAAAATTTCTGTTGTTAAGGTATTCATTGTCTATCTTGTGCTTGCATTCAAATTCGTTTTCACACTCGCACTCAGAGTCTGAATCGTCAAGAGTCTTAATTTACATGTTTCTTTTGAATATGCGATCCCCAATTCTCCTTAAAAGTTGATCAAAATTGACAAGCAGTAGCTTTTATTTTGGCTCCTTGGTTACCCCCTCAACGCCCTAAACTCAAACTAGGGAAATAATGATATTTTTTCAGGTGTTTATTTTCGAATTTTTCGCGAGGATTAATTTCGCGAATGGGCCACTTTTTTCATAAATTTCGCCAGGATTTATTTTCGTGAATGAGACATTTTGAAATACCTTATCGGTAAAAACTTTGTCAGTACAATTCTTCGTCAGCTGCTGAAAATGTCGTCACTTTCTGCCGACGAATAATTTTTATCATTTCTGAACTTTTAATAATGAATAAGCCGTGCACTTCTCTAGTACCGATCGTTTATTTGCCCTATTAAGTCAGAGTGGTTACCTGGCCGTACTTCCTACAAAATATTGAATTCTTATTAAACTGAGGTTTAAGAATGCATCGAACGAAGTGTTTAAAAGGTAAAAGTGAGAGGAAATTGTAAGAGCAAATAATAGATATTCAATCTGTACCCTAATTAAGTTTAAGATAACTGGCGAGGACTGCATAGGAAAAAATACAGAAAAGGTAAATATTATTCGTCGTAACAAATTATTCGTTCATTATTCGTCGTTGAAAATTTCGTCACTTTGTACCGTCCGACGGAATTTTTACCGTAAAGGTATTTCGCGAGGACTTAATTTTATTATATATTACAACCTTCGTACTTTAGGAATCATCCAAGGAAATTGCAATAGTTTTCAATAAAAACTTTCTGAGGTAAAAATGCCACAATATGAGACCTGCAGCGCTTAATGAGCTTACTTGTCATTATGGATTTCTAAACAATTAAAATTCGTCAAAGCATCGAAAGCATCCCTCCAGAGGTGTTCTTCAAAATATCTGTTCGGTAAATATGTAACAAATCTCTAAAATATCAAGCATGGT
>JAUCNQ010104445.1:0-20380 GCA_032352715.1 Bougainvillia muscus | reverse complement strand
GTCATATTTTAACAAAAAGTTGGAAAATTTTCAAATATTTGATGACGTCATCACCAAATGGCGGCCATTTTGAAAAAAGATTTTACGTCATTTTGTTCCTCTTATTACAAGGAACATATGTGCCAAGTTTTAACTCAATAGCATGTTCGTAGCTGATTTTAGGTAGGGGGATAAATTTACCCCCCCCCCCATGCCTACGTGTAACCTTTGCCCCCCATGCACAATAGGGTTAATGGAGTATAAATACAATTCATGGAAGTAGGAAAGTTTAAAAAAACATATTTATATTCGTTTGACTTATACTTTTTATATAATAAAGTAAATCCAGCTCAGCCTCAAAATGTTCTTATTTGTAAGCCTTATTTGCTCAAGGAAGCTTGCTGACATACCCTTTTTACATGTGGATAAAAGGAAAGCTTATTTTCTAGAGTATAACAACTAGCAAAAGAGAAAAATATACAGAGAATATTTCCATTCCATTCCGTTCTCTAGTTATTATTTCAAGTATCCTATATTAGAAAATCAGAAAGTCAGATAATATACAAATAAGTAAGTAAGCAACTGTCTCAAACATTTGCAAGTAAGCAACCGTCTCAAACATATGCTTTACACAAATTCACTTCATCCCTGTCAATTTTCATCTTAGATGAAGTGTTATTGTGCATACTTGGTAAGCACAATAACACATCATCTGATATAAAAAAGCGATTTGTGAAACGTATTTTTGAGACATACCCTAAGGACAGCATAATTCGGACTTGGTATGCACAATGGTACGTCATTCGAGATAAAATGAGATGATTTGTGAGTTAAAATGGAGGGTCGTACTCACGCCAACTTAACCCTACTGCTTTGTAGAGGACAGTACTAACCAACTGCCGTAAACTGTACATTAAATCTTTAGCAAACGAAATGAACAACAAAGGAAAGGCTACCTAGTAGGTATTTTATTTTACACACCTTTTTATAAGCACCATCTTAATAAGCACCAGAGGCTCAATGGTCTCTTTTGTCAGAAGGAAAAGTGATTTTAGACGTCGAACTTGAGTTTTCTTCCATAGATCCCTTTCTTGGATACATTCGTGCGTTTTCGTTGTTTTATAGTCCCAATTTCTTTACTTATGTGAAGGCTAAGTCTGCAAAACTCTACTGTTCTGGTGGAATTAATTTTGGTCCACCATCTTAGCACCATGTTAGGCTCAAAATAAGACAAAAATAAGCACCAGCCGGCCTCAGTCAAAATTCCCTGGTGCTTATAAACTATTGAATGCAAAGTGACTATTAGTGGCAAGTGACCATTTAGGTCATACACACTAACACAATCCTGTAGCATTTTGCTTCGGGATTGTTATAGTGTGTGTGACAATTTTGTTACCATCGGTCGTTAAAATGGTTAATAGTAAAAACATAAATACTGAATTATTTATAATACTAACTTGGTTTTCTCAAAAGTTTGTTTTAGTTCGTTTCATAAATAGTATGCACAAATGGATTGTTTCTGAATGAATGAAAATGATAAAGAATGAAGTGAATTTACCAACCTCGATCCCAAGTCATTTTCTATATTTCTTTTTCTTTGCACGTCGATACGAGAATAGTTAGTCGATACAAAAATGTTCGTATCGACTATCCAAAGAATCAAAAAGACACAAAAAGCCCTAGGATCCAGGTTTTGAATTTATTAAACGAATTTGACAACTGATTTGAATTCTGTCCTATACACTTTTTTTTATTATAAGAACCAGGTAAATTCAGCTCAACCTTATTTTTTTGGTAATTTTAGCCTAATTTCTTCTTATGCTGTTCTTAATTTTCGTACATTATAAGCCTGTTTAAAGCAAGTATTTCTCCAGGTAGTGTTTACTCATAGCGTTACACAACCTCGATCCCAGCGCATTTTGTCTCTTCTGATTTAGAAGAGACAAAATGCGCTGGGATCGAGGTTGAGCGTTACAAGGAATAAATGACTTATAACATTGTTCTTATAAAAAAAGAAGTGTATTCTGGATTAGGTAATGCTGAAATTATTATCTCAGGGTAATCTTACGGCGTTCCTCAAGAATCCAGCATATATATATTTTGTACACACCCTGCACTATTGGCGAGGTCTAGGACCAACCACAGTGTTCATTTAGAAATTTGTATCAGTCAAAATGATTGTCTTCGTCCATACTACAGTATGTATGCACAAAGAAACTTCTTTTATGATTGTTACGTTTGGCGACACTACTGAAGTTGTGGACGCAGTACATTCATCATAGGACAACACCTCTCGTTGGCCCAATTCCTAAAAGAATTATAAATCGTTATTCTCTTTGTTTCTGTCAGTTTTAGTCTTGTGCAGGCGACGAATTGAGAGAGATAAGAATTCCAGTATCATAAAGCATATGCGGTATAGAGCACATTGATAACTGCGACCTATAAGATAACGATATATAGTGTTTGTACACGGCTTTCGTTGAGACATTAGATAGAGACATTAGATAATAAGCTGTAAGATGGAATTACTTAAAGGTTGTAAGATCTTTTTTAAACCATCAAATACGTAGTATTATGTAGTATACGTAGAACCTGCATATTCCGAAAACACGATAATTCGAATTACCAGATATTTCCATTAACTTAAAATGTGAATTCTTTTTTCCGATTTTTTTATCAAGATAAGTAGAAAAAGCTAGTCGATTATCGGTTATTTCTTTCATTCTTAACATCTCTGTATTTGGAAAATAAGTTGAAAATGTTTGCTAAGATAATCCAGAAATGAGGGACCAAGCATCTTTAAAGCCAGTAGCTATTTCTATGTGGCCATATAACTCCTTATAACACAATGTCTTAAAATGGGCATTCGTGAATTAACGATTCTTAAGCAATGGCTGCAGGATTGTTAAAGCTGGTGAGACCATTTAATATATATGTGCATTAAGGGTCTGGATCTGTTGAAATGCATCATATTAATAACTGAATATGACATCATAATGACCATCGGGAGTTTCGAAGCTTCCCATTGGTTTATAAATTAGTACCCTTGATCTCATTGGTTTTTAAATCTGCACGTGCAAGGGCACTCAAGAGAACACTATGAAATTATTAAGAAATCGTGCATAAGGTTAGAACCAATTAGAAATCAGCAAGAGGATTGAATACAATAGACATTATATCGATCATCCATTTCTATTATGAGAATATCAAATAAGCAAATCACGCCGTGAGACATGAAAAAGTATTTACAACGTGCAACTTTCTCTTCCAAACTCTTTTTCACACATGGTTTACAGATCGGCTGTGAGTTACGTAAGTAAGTTAGTTCTAAAAACTTAGTAATTTCATATTTGTAAAAAACCTCTAAATTGTTTTGATCTTAATAAGCACCTATCTCTGCCTAAATATAGTACAGTCTGCCGTTTATGCTACTCAGTGGAAACAGTCAATCTACGACTGCTACTTTGTGATGTTATGTGCCTTGTCTCATCCTGTATTAATGTTTGTGCTGTCAACGGTTCGTTATCCCTATGCAGGAGATAGTTTCATACTGCTGTAAGGGGTGATCGTTGTTAGTATGCTCAATTTATTTTTTATGATCATCATCTACATGTTCCGTACAGAATAAATATCTGTGTACATACCATGCATGTAGAAAGACATTAGTTTTTCTGTGATACAAATGGTACGAACTTTTGGAAAGTCCCATGTCGGTAGAAACTAGACTGAACGTTCATTTGTTAATTATCCTAGTAGAAATTTGAGTGAGAAAATGACAAATTTAAAAATACATAAATTGATATGCTTCGTTCGTACTTATTTTAATATAACTTCTATATAAACTCAGTCGGCACAACATAACAATCGACGTCGCGAAGACGTAAGTACGTCTTTAGGGCGTCATTTTTGAAATGATATTTACTTCAAAATTTCTTAAAAATCATTCAAAAAATTATGAAAAGTCTGTCATACCTCATACAATTAATACCTCAACAATTAATTTTTGGCAGATTTCAGCCTAAGTGTTCTTATGAAATGGTTCTTATTAAAAAAAGTAACCGAGAGACAGGGAGAGACTCATCTGCACCTGCTTTTACTGATAATTAAAATGAAATGTTTTCTTTAGATCATTCTGATAACGTCAACAACTGATTGAACGAAAATAAACCGGATGCTATTCAAAACTACAATGGAAGGTATTCCTGATATCCAGGTGATTTTGTTTTTTTACCATCTTTCAATCCTTTATTGGGCCATTTATCACGCAATTGATACAAATTTCCATACGAATTTTGTTGACGAATCTATAACCATCCGGTTGTATTGTGTTTTTCAAATAGATAATTGTTTGTTTTGTTATATCCTGTCGAAGTGATCCGGATTTGTTTAACCCTTAAAGCTCATGAAAATGGACATACATACTTAACAAATGCTGCAGGATTGTTCAAGTATTTGTCACTATTTACAACATGCATTAAATGGTTACAAAAATTTAATTCATTTTCACATTTTTAAATTCCACTCAGATTGAATGTCACAGTACATTTAAGGTATGCCGAGAGACATTTTTTTTTGAATGAATGAAGATAACTTTCTGCGGTTTTAATGTCTATTTTAGCTATAAATCAGATTATTTAAGCACCAGATTTTAAACATAAGTTAATTATAATACAATTAATAATACCTTTCTAAATAAGAATATAAAAAAGATTTGTTTATTATATGCAACCTGCAGTTATCCAGTTACTATATGCCCCCCCACCCCCCCCCCCTTCTACCTAAATTCTGTTGTACATGTTCTATGTGGATAAAATTTGGCACAGAATATAATCAGCGTAAGACCTTTCCGATGACGTCATCAAATACGGTAAAATAGTGAAAAATGGTAATTTTGCCTTTATAGCTGATACTGTGCCATGAGAAATACTAGATGTCGTTTTATCAGCAAGATATACAATTTCAAGTAAAAAAAAAACATTTGGTGAAAATATTTTTACCTCTGTCCGAAAAATATTCCGTTTTTCCGGTTCTGGTAACCCGTTTTTTCCGAAAATGTCCGGAAAAAGTTTCATGAACACTGATCACACCATTCAAAACTTATTAATAATTTTGTCGCAATCGCCATAGTGTCACAACAAAATCCTAATTTCTGCAGGTTGTTAAATAATTTTCCATATAGTGTTTGATATATCTGTTTCTCACAATGTGTTAATTGACCTTCTTCTTCACCTTAACTTTTTCTGTTAGTTTGAAAATTGTATAACAGGGTCTATAAATGTATATCTTGAATGGGTCTGATTATGAATTTTGCTAGGGGCTTTACTCCCCCAAAATGGCATCTCTTTTATTGTGTTAAATCATGGATATTCATCCATCAAACCTTATCTATTTATATCTTAATTTTAAGTTATCATATTTGATTCTTAACACATTTTACAAGTAGTTCCTGTGTTATTTTGTATATCATCACTCCAGAGATTTATTTCACTCTCCCCTATAAAAAGAATCCAGCCATGCCAAAAGGGGAAGCGAAAAAATAAGTTACAAAATGAAATAGAGGAAACTCAGTTAAAAGCCATTTTGCTAAAATTCCACAAGCTCCTTAGTGTATAAATTTTCTTAGGTTATGAACAATTCAACTTTAAGATGGTTTTTTCCTTTGAATATTATATATTTTTAAAAACTAGAATAAAATGCCCACATCAGGAACTAAAATTTTACCTTGAACCACCTTAAACAACATATTGTTCATTACTATAAGGCTTGGATTGTGTACACAGATAGTTCTATTCATCTGCTAACCCTTGTGGGAAGTTGGTAAAAACTTTATATCCTTTATTTTCCTATTCATATTGATCATATGATATTTGGACACCTCTAGCTTTTCTCACTGACTCTTGAATATTTCACTCCGGTGTCTTTTATTTGTTGCCTAGAAGTTGTGTTGTGATTGAGTGACATAACTGTGCTCGGTTGATCTACTTTATTTTGAAAAACTATATTTACTTACTTATTTTTGACCGGTGCAAATATTTCCAGCGTTTTCAGAAACGAATAAATTTTTTTTTACAAATGCCTAGTTATAAAGCCCAATTTTGCGAGTGATACTTTACTACAAGATGTGTTCAGAAAGTAAGTTAATTTGGTGTATTAAAGTCTGATTTTCATTGGCTACCTTACATCACAGTTCATACCAAATATTCATCACATTATCACCGAGCATAATTTCCAAAGCGAGTCCTGACTGAATGACATTCTTATGACGTCGCGACGTCATATGTCACTTTCGTTTTTGTGCTCGATGGTTAAGTTTTATACTGTTTCACGCTTCGAATTTCTGTTGCGATCTGAAAACTGGTACATTAACCCAACGCCTTGTGTCTTTTTAAATGGACACACATGCTTGAACTATCCTGCAGCATTTGCTGCAGGATTATTTAAGCATGTTTGACCTCTTCGTTAACAATGAACACATTTACATATATCTGTGAAGAATAATTTCTCTGTGAAGAATGATTAATCTCTGAATAGTCAAACCAGGCTAGCTGTAGACATCATGGTTTACGAGATTCGCAAATAGTCGCATTTTTATCTCTCTCAGAAGAAGTGTCGAAGAATAACAAAGACAGAAGAATAAAGTTTATAAGATTATTGAGGCTCGAATCTGCTAAAATTGAGAATAAATTTAAAATAATGCTTAGGCTCAAAACTAATTTCATGCTAAGTAATTCTTTGCTCATATTGTGAGGTGGTTACCAAAGAAGTCGAATTAAGTTCTCCTAGAACAGTTGAAGTCTGTTCTACATTTTTGTATATGAAACAAACGATTTCTGCAACAATTTAAAAAGATAACTGCCGTTGTTTAGCACTTTAATCGACAACCTGTTGGGTTCAGCTGGTGTGAGTTCGATCCTCACCGCGGCCTAAAAACGTCGAGAAAATTCGGAAAAAAAACTTCTTATATAACTTTTTTAATCGCAATTAGTGCCTTACTTTACTCTACCCTATAAAGCCTGGCCTATTTTGACAACTTATAAACTCAAGATTAATAATAGTCATGCTTTATTGCCAGAGGCGATTTTCTAAGAAATAAAACTGAACAGGAACATGTATTTGACCCTCAGGAACAAGTGACTTGAAATAAAATGAAACTCTCTGACGTAATAACGGAGGAATGGGGAATAGCCGAACATTATTAAGTAGGTTCTATATCAGGATCCTGAGTATTAACAAAAAGTTAAAAATCAATTCATATAAATGAAATACAGCAAAAATGGAAAAAAAATCTTTTTTTTTGCTGACCCAGCTACACTAAAACATGCTTATATCAGCAAAAAATGACGTTATCAATTTTGTCCTTTTCAAAATGTTCCTCTATGTCAGGTCTAACCACATGCCAAGTATTAAGGTTCTCACGTAAATAGGTCTCAAAATCTTCAGGGGGCTATAAGAGTCCCATGTTCTTTACAAACAAAACAAACCTCGTACCTTTAAAATTGATAAGAACTTCCACATTACCTTTCGTCTGTTAATGTAGAGTAAGGGACAGTACACGAAAATAAATTATATATTTTTGTGTACTGTCGCTTACTCAACATTAAAAGATGAAAGGTATATATATTAATCAGTGGGTTATCTATTTGTATTATAGTAGCTTTTTGTAATGCCTTTCATTACTTTATCGATTGTCATTTAGAAGAAGTTTTTTGTGCACATACTTGCTTCTTACTCAGACTTCTTACCTTAACATGAAATTGTAACGATTAATGAAACGAATTTTAGATATGGAATTAAAAGTAGAAATTATTTCCGATCGAAGTTAACATGTATTTTTGTCTACTCATTCATCTTTAGTTGAATGTATGTTGTGATTAGAAATAGTTTAACATGAACATTCTGTTAAAGAAAAGTCTTTTGAGCTAGAATTTTTTACTACTCCTGCCCAAGTTCTTGTTCATATTTTCTGTGAAGATTTATAACAAATTGCTAAATCAGATTCTCTTTAATTCAGTCATAAACAAAATACGGTTAATTTCTTGCACCCTTTACTTCTTAATGTTGTTAAATGGCCACACTTACCTAAACAATCCTTAAGCATTTCTTAACAAAACGTTATCATTCGTGAAAACGTTTTCCGTTCTTTTGAAATCTTCTCATTTTAAAACCAGACTATATATTTTAGAAAAATTGACGAAACCAAGAAAATAATGGTGATCTCTCAGATTCATAGTTAAATGATTTTTCTCAGTTCTTCATATAAGCATGCTGTCAGCTAAATCTCGATAATAATCAACTTTCTCCTTCTCTTGAAACATTTGTTGCAACAAAATTATAACTTTTTCTCTTGTTGTTAGCCTTTCTAAACGAGGTAATGAATTTGATAATCATGTACTCAATATTTTTGACCAAGAAGTTAGTTATTAAGATAACGAGCGTTAACTTAAAATTATTAATTCTTTGACAGACTGAAACTTGAAAAACATATGTTATATCGAACATAAGATAAACTGTGTTTTTCTGGTGTTTTAGGACTGGCTCTAAAGTTCCACGTTAACAACAGCGTAGGAACCGTCTACAATATACATTTACGAATTGTTTTCAATATGATTCAGAATTCTGATGGTAAATTTTGTACCTGAACAGATATTCTGAAATGAATATGACATGATTTGTAATCGGAAGTTGGTTCTCGTTTCCTATGTAGTTGTCATAATATGTAAAATATAAAAAAGTAGAATTGCATACATGAATTGATTTAAAACTTAAAACTTTTTAAATCAATACAGCCTTTAATTCAATAAAGATGTCTCAATCAATAACTTAATAATATTAGCACAACATTTGACATCCAAATAGCGCTATTAGGATGTTGTTGACGTGCATAACGTTACATGAACGTCGTGTTCATTGCAGGATGCAAGTAGTTCACATGGTGTAAAAATATATCAATATCTACAGTATGTAAAATATACAGTGGCTATTATTTTTTTCATCACCAGCTAGTGAGTCTACTATATAAAACAAAGGCTCTTATCTTATTTAAGTTACTTCAAATGTTATCAATGTGAGACATGGTTCGCTCAAATTATTACTTCAATAGAACGCCTATCACAGGAAAAATATCTTTTTAATGTTGTTGTGAGAAAAAGTAAAACATGCTTATCTGAACTGCGGTACAAAAACAAAAGTACCGTCGTTAAAACCTCTCCTAATTTACTTCATTTTTAACATTTTATCCACTGGATAGTTCACCATACCGTAAGACACTTGCAATCAACTTTTGCAATTGAATAAAGTCCAATCTGCAGTCCATAAATTGAAACATTTTACTTGAAAAAACCAAACGATCTGAACAGTTTAGTTAGTCTAGTGGGTTCATGAAGCTTAGTCAGTTTGATATAGTTAGCATTTAGTCAGTTAGTATACTTTGTCAGTTAGCTTAGTCAGTTTGTTTCGTAGTCAGTTGCGTTTGCTCAAGTATTATTGTTAGTTCGACTCAGTTTATTTTTTGAACTGTGTCAATAATGCAATCCAGTAATAGTTTAAATAAGTTACTAGTAGAAGCAGCTGGAAATTCCCATTCTTTGATAAGAGACACTAGAACTTTTTTGCCCAATAGAAGCATTGTCACGTATGAAATTGAAACTCTCTGAACCAGCATCGTGATAGGGACTAAAAGCTGATTTTGCCTACTATCAAATCGGGCCCTTGCATATGGCTTAAAGTCAAGTTTTTAACGAGGTGGCTCGTAAGCAATTTAACTTAAAATCTTAGTCTACAAAGAAAACCGCCTCAGGGTTATTAAACAACAATAGTTAGCTTGTGGTCCTCGAGTCGTAAATTTTGTAGCACTACTGTCACAATATTTTAGCCAGGATTGTAGTAGAAGTTAATTAGTCTTTTCATCTGCTATGAGCCTTTTAAGGACTACACACTTTTTTTATAAGAATATAGTTTATATAAGAATATCGAGGCTCAAATCTGCTAAAATTTAAGAATTACTTAAGAATATTGCTCAGGCTCAATCTTATTTCATGTCAAAAAAATTCATAAAGTAAGAAAAGCCTACAGTATATTCAATACATTTCCTGCTGAATGCACCAGTAGAATGCTCTAGGTATCAGATGGTTTCCATTTTATTAGGAATGTCAGGAATAGTCAAGGAGTTTGAGATATTATGCTAATAAAATGTCTTATCCCTTAGAGTGTCATTGTATAAGAATAATTTTAAGAATATGTTAGGCTCAGAATCGAAAATTTCTTAAGAATATTGTGGCTCAGCAACAACTAAGGCATTCTTGTAAAAAAAAGAGTAGTTAACTACTGTTCTTCTACTTTTGTTAACCACATTTATGATCAAATCCATTTTGTTTTTTAATTACCCATACAGATTTGGAAGTATTGTAACTCATTCAGTGCGAAAGATGTGAGTGATTGCAAATCATTGTTTGGTTACTGATACAAACGATGTATGGTAATCGCAGCAGCTTGCGGCACTGAATGAGTAAGTTATTTATGGTATTTTCGGTTAGAAGATTCTTGAAACGAACTTGTTTTTGACGTCATATCTTCATTTGTGATTTGTGAAGTAAAATCCGATATCAGGGCATTGAGTCTTAAACGTTAATGATACGAAACTAAAGTGCCAAAATTTTTATGATATACCATTATAAAGTCACCAAAATAAGAAAACATCGCGTGTTTGATTTTAGATTTAGCCTCCTTTCTTTGACATTGTCTTTCATCCTTTCGTAAGTTTGACAATAGCCTTTGTCAAGACAGGCTGAAATATCACTTGTAAAAACAAAATAACACGTCAGCCGAAAAAAAAGTTTATTATTAAATATTGATTATTTACCGTGCAACTTTTTCTTAAGGGATTATTTGCGCAATAGTCTAGTATTATTTGGCTATTTGTATTTGCACTGCTTTTAGTTGCACTGCTTTTATTGCACTGATATGGCATATATGCACTGCCTCTCAGCCAATCAGATTACAGATATTTTTACGGCTTATGATAATGATAATGTGAATTACGCAACAGCTGTCCCCAAAAGGTGTTCGTCAAAATAGGTGTTCTTCATTGCCTGGAGCGATGTTTTTCTTTACAGTTATATCTGTTCTGCGTTTTCTGCAGAACAGATCATTAATCTTTTTTGACGAACGGATCGTTTTCCTAGGAGATTGATTTTTTTTTTGACGAACGGATAAAATTGACGAACACCTTAACAGCTTATTTTCCTAGGCAATCGATTTTGTTTTTGATGAACAGATCAATTTGACGAACGCCTTTTTGACGTTTTTGACGCCTATTCTACAATTGTTGTTACTAAGTTAAAAATATTCTAAGTCGTGTTTTGTTATTTAATTATTGATAATTATTTGTTTTTACTCTCCATCTTGGTGTTTCATGACTAAGATCTAAATCCTCTACTGGGTTGTCTGGTACTTTCTAAATAGACATACGGTAAATCTTCTAAATCTCTATTGGAGGAAGCGTTTAAAAAGGGAGGTGTTTATAAAAAAATTAACAACAGCTTTTAAAAATGGAACTCACTGGGACTTTCGACTGGAAATAGTCCGCAATAATAGGTCTCATCGGACTTCTAGGTCCTACTGCCCCATGCAGAATACGTTAAAAAG
This sequence comes from Bougainvillia muscus, assembly GCA_032352715.1. Lineage (NCBI taxonomy): Eukaryota > Metazoa > Cnidaria > Hydrozoa > Anthoathecata > Bougainvilliidae > Bougainvillia > Bougainvillia muscus. The sequence goes on along the minus strand of JAUCNQ010104445.1, from coordinate 8,758 downwards.
GGGGAGGCGTTTATAAATATTTGATTTTTAGGGGAGGCGTTTATTAGAGGGCGTGAATTTACCGTATGCAGAGATTATGATAATTAGATCATATCATGAAGTTTGTTTTACATTAGGGAACGTACGTATTTCGCTATTTTTCTTTATTATTGTCATGACATTATTATTACTGTATTCAACGTGGGAAAACATGTTCTTACGAAGTAGGACCAATGGTTTCTTACATTTGTCTTATTTCAATAGGAAGATACACGTTTTTATTATTAGAACATCGTTTATAAGAACATTCTTCATGCTCGGAAATGGAACATCTTAAGAACACGCCCAGCCTCAGTACACATCTGACAAATATATTTCCCTTTACTCTAGGAGAGGGGAAAGAGAAGATTTTCTGCCTAGCTGGTTATTGCATGCGCCATAGGTCCTGTAAACGTATGTAAGCAAGTGTTGTCAAAATACACCACTTGGTCTCATAAGAACAAAATAAGAACATTCGACGCTGAATTTTAGTAAAGAAATAAGCACATCTGGATATCGAAATTTAAGACGTTATAATAAAGAAAACAACCTGTAAGACTTTTAATTGTCATAAGCTTCGAGTCTTAATTCTCTAGACCACTCTTAATTCACTAGGATATAAGGACCAGACTAGTCCAAATTCACCAGTGATTTAGGAAATTCGAATCTTAACTCCCGGAAGTCTTAATTCACGGTTACACCGGTACTTAAGTAATGATTTCACTTTTTAACTTTATCTCTTCAGAGTTACTTACCTACATGTTTTTAGTTTAATTAGAAAATCTTGTGCTTACTCTTTTACTAAATTTTAGTTTCAAAAGAATAGTGACAAGACGTGCTAAGATGAGATTTTCAGGTTATATTGCTTGTTTACTTATTTGTGTTTTCCCGTATTGCCCTCATAGTCGATTTGTGTAGAGTTATGATATGACCCACGGCAATGTACTTTTGAATGTACTTTTAGACGTAGAATTTTTATACTGGACAAAAAAGCAAACAGAACACCAAAATAAATGTCATTATGTTTTGAATTAGTGATGACAAACTACCATACCGGCGGGCTCCAGATGTGAGATCTTTTGGTTTCAATGCTTTTCGTAGAACTCAATCGATACGCGGCAAATTGTTGCTGATGTGTATCAAATGAGATCTACGAAATCCATAATATCTTCAATCTCATGTAGCGATCTAGATCCGTAATATTAAGCATAATGTTGTAAAATGGTCATACATACATACCTTAAGAATCCTGCATCATATGCTAAAGCATATATATGCTGAGGGTTACACGATGAAAGGGTTGGCTCTTTTTACGCACTTCCGAATATTTGCAATGCATAACACGCTCAGGTGATTCTTATGAGTGCATTTGGTTGCATCGGAGTAAATTCTGCTTTCAAAGCAGATAGATCAGCTGTTATGTCATATTGTTTACAGAGAGACTAAGTTGTGTTTATTTTTCTAGTGACCATTTTATTATTAACAATGCCTATAGCTACATAACTTAAACTTTCTGTAACCATTGTGGTAAGTTACTCCATATTCTACGCTTCCAAGTAGAAGCATCATACATAATCTGTGAAGAACATTAACAAAATTTAATTCTTTATGGAGCATTTTTTCCCCCGTTGTAATTTAGTGATTGAACAAGTATCATATTTGTTCTATTCTTACATTGAGTGAAAATTTGTTTAAATTAACTTAGGCTATATACTTTAGTAGAGCGAATCAAATACAAGGAAAGGACAAACTAGATCTTCATCTTCATATTTGCCCCCCCCCCTTGCCTAACTTTTGTCTGGGTTAACTTTTAGAAGTTGAAATTTTCCGCACATATAGTACTCAATAAATACTTTCTAAAACACCAATTGTTTTTATCCTGTCGTCAACAATATTTTTCGGAAGCTTTCGCAAGGTAGAAGTGTTAGAAATGATGTGGCTGTAAATGACGTCATGTAACTAGTAACGTGGTTTAATATACATATGTAACAACTTGGGGCAAGTAGTGTTCATGTAAATTTCCATTGCCTAAAGTCATTTGACCTATAACTCTGATATATGAATGGTATGACCCTGAAACATGTTCAAACATGCAAAATAGATTTATACTAAAAGTGAACCTTTTATTACTGCCCGCGTCAACTTTGAGACCATCTATAACTTCTCTTCTGTTTACGTGTTCGATATGATACTTACAGATACAGATATGATACCTCTGTGAAATTTTCAGCCTTATATTGGACGTGGTGTTCAAATTACTGGCTATTGGTTGAAACCACCTTTTAATTTGAAGCAACATTCCTTCTGAAATTCCTGAATATTGCAATTGCTGTATTCCGTTCATTATTTAACATTAAAAGTTGAAACTTTGCACAAGAACTTATTTTATCATTACCTTTCTTTTGAGTTAGAAAATTTCCGGATTATCCGAAATTGATATTTATGTATCTATTTATAAATCAAATATTGTTGGTATACTTTATGTTTCTTTGAAATTTCTAAACATGATCTGTATCCTAAATCGCTTAAATACCCAAATATGGTCATTTTAAAAATGAGTAATGTTAGGAGAATTTGTTAATTGATCAAACTTGAGAGCAAATTTTACTGAAATTTTTGGATAAATTTTTGGATATTTCCGTTTACAAAATATGTATAATTCAATGTTTTTGTGTATGTCTCTATATAACTCTAAATAATGCAATTCTGCACATTTCACTCCTCAATGTATCTGGTCTGTAAAATCAAATATCTGGTCTGTGAATTAACCCATAATGAGTGGAAACCGAATTAGTGTCAATATAGTCTCAATATTCAGAATTACTAACTTTATCAATAAAATGACCCGAAAGATAATGAAAAGTCCATTTTTAAAATTATTAAATAAAAGTGCTGGCAGGGGGAATATCTGACCCCCCCCCTCCCCCTCTGCATTTTCCTTCTGTGGACATTTCTGAAACTTGGCACAGTAGTACCACATCATAAATACGACATTTCATTGTCGTCGTTTCTATTATGACGTCATCGTATCGACGATGCCGTCATACTTTGATATTTATTCAGTATTTTTGCTATATTCCACAAATTAACGTCCCTAGAGGATATAACCAATCTGAGCAGTTAAATTATTACTATTAGACAATATTGCCTATATTGACTGCTTAAAACAGGGTTTTAAGCGAATTGTTTAATGATTAATGATTAATTTGAAACTCACTCAATATTTTCCTAGCTTTTTGTTTGCCTGATGGTGGTTGTTGTTTAGGTTGTTGTTGTTCAGGTTTTTGTTTTCAGGTAGATTTCTTTGTTGTCCAATCAAAATCTTAGAGATAAATATTCTTTAAGGGATTTGCTTTGTAGATCGCATTTTTCCGTCATGACACGATAAAAAACCGACTTAAAGAAATATCTGTTAACAAATTACAAATGAACATTTAATTATGTTTTGCTACAATCTCCATAACTTTGGTGATAAAGTGTTTTTTCTTCTTCGAAAAACGTTCTTTATGGAGTTTGGGTTCTAATTTTAGACATATAATTGGACACTTGTTTTTTGATAAGTTACGTTTTATTTCTTATTTCATGGTAAAACTTTGAACTGAAAACATGGTTTAATATTAGATTGTGAACTTTCCTCTTCCTTTTCATCAGAAGATTTTTTCTCCCGTTTTTTGACAGTTGTTTAGATTTTCTGAAATCATCTTAATGTTTCCTTAAAAACATAACATTTTTGTGCGGTAGATTTGTTTTTGTTCCTATTATAGAGCGTTAATTAGAGAGTTCTACCTGCAACGTATTTAAATTAGCAACACCATTCTAACCTTTAAATTTTGGAGATGTCAATTCCCTTTGTCCTAATTTACGTTTCCACCATTCAGAGTAATCATACTTTATTATTGTTGTTTAGATAACTTTTTTATAACTTTTCTATACCACACGAAATGAACAAAAAGGTATAGTGGTGAATAATCAACACAAAGAAGAACAAGACTTTTGTCAAAGGTTTATTGTACAGGTTATTAATTTGTTATGTAAGTCGCAAACATCACATTAAGACATTAAGCCAAATTCAGTTTCTGTTTATAGATATTGTTCTGGTCAGGGTTTCCGGTTTCCGTTTTGGGGTCGATTGCTCAATATACGACCATTTCCATCCATTTATCTTGCTATTTCAGTTTCAGTTTCTTCTGCAACTGTGTGTACATAATAAATTAAACTTCCTTTGTTCAAAAGATAGCGTCAAAATGATCATTATCAAAGCGTACAACTACTGAGCTGGTCGGTATTTAACGTAGCGGTTGTATCACATGTCTTTCTTGAAGGTTTGGTGTCCACAAAGAAAATATTGATCAAGAATACTTGTGCCATAAGATACAATATGGCATCTCCAGGATGGATATCGTCTTCTGTATCGTTTGTCAGAAAGTTGGTTAGTGCATTAAGATTATCTTCCATTGTTGTCGGTCCATCGCTAACGAAATGTTCGCTGTACAGATGGGGATATGTTTCATATTCTGTAATTATCTGTTGGTTCATAGCATCCAATGTAGGTAGGTCTGGTGATGCAGGAGAGTGAATCAAGCAGTCTCTCACTGCAAACAGGAAAGCGTGTCTATGTTTCGGTTCTTCCACAATATGATAACGCGTATATTGCAACCAACAATCTGTAACTGCATGAACCAATGCCAAAGTAACGTTGTTAAAAGATGAGTTATAGTGCCAGTCACCCACAGTGTTAACAATTTCTCAACACTTAGTCACCATTCTGTATAAATAATCGGATGTTGGCACTGTTCAACAAGTGTTTTGAACAGGAACAAAAGAGCAGGTATGTTGTTATTATTATTATTATTATTCATTTATTTCATGTTGGTATGATCCTAGTTTACAAACTAATTTAACTAACTTGTTGTTGTTGGTTTGGTTTGTTTCGAGTTGTGACTAGATCGTTTGTTCTAGTTGATTAGTGTTCTGTGGTACGGGTGTGTCCTGCTACTTCATCGTTAAGTATAACTTTTTATTTAGATATTATGTGAGAGTGAAATGTGTGTGAGAGAGTAGTGTAGTGAAGTGTCTGTCATAATTTATTCGTCAATTTTCATTCGCCATCGTCATTATACCGTCAATTATACCGTCAACTTCCATTCGCCATCGCCATTATGCCGTCTTCTCATATATGCTCTTACTACACTGGCTCTGCATCCAGCAGGGTTGGTTTGCGTTTTGAGAGTATCTCATCGTCCTCGAATCTCATCTACGCACTCACTACACCAACTCTGCATCAAGCAGGGTTGGTTCGCGTTTTGAGAGTTATTTTCTCATTGGCAGCAACTTTGTCTTCCTGTACTTTATTTTTTTATTTATATGTTATATGTTGTACATAAATGGTATTATCATTTGTTTATAGGTTAAATATGCTGTGATCTGAAACGTAAGTCACCCGAGACAAGAAAAAGTTATATTGATTTTTCTTAATAATTCGTCTAGCTTCATCTAGAACGTTTCAGTAAACATGAAATTTTCCTCTGTTGGTTTATATTGAAAAAATAAAAAAATAAAAAAAAATAAAAAAAATAAATAAATATTTGCTTTATAAAGTTGTTTCTATAGTAGTGTAGTTCAAATTTAACGTTGATGATTTTTGAAACGCCCCTGGACTTTCTTTTGGACACCCTTACAAATATTAAGTTATTTCACACAAAATGTTGATGATTTTAAAACGCCCCTGGACTATTCTTTCTGACTGCTTACAATATGTAGTTATGTTGATCATATTTTGATCGTCTCAGAACATAACCAATTTTCCTATCTTAAGATTTGGTGAATAATTAACACAAAGAAGAACAAGACTTTTGTCAAAGGTATTTTGTAGAGCTTATTCTCCTCTAGAGAACATGTTTGAAAACATGATTCTTTCTTATTTCATTAATATAAAAAAACACACAAAAAATAAATACCGAAAAATGATACAAAACAGAAAATATTCGCGAAAAAATTGGTTCTTTCATATTGTCCCCATGGACTATTCTATTTTCCAACTTAACATTTAAACTTATTTTACCGTAAAGAAAATGATTTTTTATACGTTCCTGTAATATAATTGTGATCACCCTTACCATACAAACTTCAGAATAACAGTATTCCGTAGTTAAAAAAAGCAAACAGACCACAATCACAGGACAACATCAACACTGAGCAGTCCTGTGAAGCTGATATTTCTGTATTTGTTGTTCTATATTAATGAATTTGTAGAACAATAACCCGTTCCACAGGGTGGAAAGCAACAACTATATTGAAAATAAATATAAATAAATCTGAAACAGAGGACTTTAAATCTAATTCAATAAAAGATAAGAAAACAAAATAAAGCAACAACGACAGAAACCAGGAACATGCTTAAACTTATTCACTATTCACTTACCACCAAATCCGTCCTTCATTCCAGTGGAAACGCAACTAACCGATTCTAGCCGATGTTTTGGTACATGTCACATACGCTGAAAAAGACAACCAAATTGATTGATACAATCCATTGGCAAGCAATAAAGACTTAGCTTAATGGTTATAATGTTATATTTTATGATAGCAGAAATTTGATTGCACATAGTTACTTTTCGGAAGTTTTAGTGATCCATGCTATGTACACATAGATTAGTTAAGTTTAGTTATGTTTGTTTTTTTGAGATTTGAGTAAATATATAACCTTTTTTACGTTAATATATAATATAACCTTTATTAATTAAGTATTATATCTATATTATGAACTATTATCCATTTTTGTTTGCTGACCGCTCTATACCATCAGACTCAAAGAGAAACTAAAACTGAAGTACATTAATGTCAGTTGCACCTTAAATTGTCTTATTGTAGTAGAACTGTCAGTTCTAATATAACTAGTTTATTGATTATCTTTATTGTTTATTTCATTTGCATTAGCATTTAAATAACTTTATTTGGGTGTGTAAATCCAGTCGTTTATTTGAATCCAGTCATAACGCAGAAGCATGAACAACTGGGCTAGGGTAAATGGATTATACATAATGGGTAGAAGGGTAATCGGGTTATACATTATGGGCTGGACTATGGTAAATGGGTTATACATTATGGGTTGAGAATAACACAAGATATGTGTTTGCATAGAGAGTTCAGTAGTAGAGATAATTACTGAAGAGTAAGATTGAATTATTCACCATTCAAAAGTCAGGTTCTCAAATATAAGGTCTTCCACAATTGCCACGCTTTCACTATGTCCCCATAATGATGATGTCAAACCGTATTTTAGTACTCATAAGGAGCATTCCGCAAGTCAAAACAACAAACCTGCCATTAATTAAACTGTATGAACTGTATTTTGATGTTTTAGATAATTTTCAAGGTTCTACTGGTGTTTGATATGGTGTGACTTTCGTTGATTTAAATGTTATGTATTGTGTTTATGTTCTCCGGAGTGTTTTCTCTAGATCTGTGTGCGCACTGAACCGGCCTCCTTCATATTAAATACCGTGTATCATTTATTAGAAAATGTATTTATTATAAATTTGATCTGTGTAAAAAATATGTTTAGTTACCCAGTACACAACGATACTTCGATATATATTGACATTCTGTTTGTATATACTATATACCATTATGTTCTAACCTTTTGTGAACACTACAAATACGTTTTGCTAACCTTGCTAGTATAGTATCACTGAATATACCTATACCTATTTGAATTACTATGTGAACTGTTTCTATATGCCTTATGGTATCACTCAGCAAACTGCATTGCAGTATTGGGACTTTTCTTACAGCTCTTTTATATAACAGTGATACTGAGACAGTCACAATCAGAAATAAATAGTCTTGTGATATACTTTTTTAATTTTTTAACTGAAAAGTCCCATTTTTAGATAATTAAATAATACATATGTGGTGTAGAAGTTATGGTGTTTCTGGGGAATAACCAACGTACCACTGAATTGACGTTGATGGTTGTGATGAATTACCTTAAAAAACAGCTTAACGGTGGGAGTTACCTAAGCACAGCAGAAGGATGGCGAAGGACAACCTACACACAGTAACTTACAACTTTATTATGGTGAGGAAAAGCTCCCATAAACTCTTTAATACCGTGGGTGATATTGGTTAAACGTGTTTGGCACAGGTTCCATCTTAATGGTTTGGCTATTTTAATCACTTCGCGAACTGTTTTAAAATTCCTTCCAGCGTACTTCATTGCAGTATTGGGAATATATACTCTGTTATGTAATCATGTTGTTGAAGAATTGGTGAATGGTGATGACTTACGTGATATTCAAAACAGCAAAAATGCAGAAATGCTGAAAAATAATACAGCTTAATTACAAATTGAAAATGGTGAGGAAAAGCTCCTCTGAACCCCTTAAATACCAGTGGTGGGATTGTTTAAAAAAGCCCCCCCCTATCTACAATCTATTTTACAACGTAATATTTAGCAGACATGAAGTACTAATCAAATGCTTTTCAAAGACATACGTTTTGTGCTGACGTCAGAAGTTTTTGCTGACGTCAGAAGTTTTACATTGGCAATTGTTCAAGGGGAAAGTGCGGTAAAATGACTTCATAGAGGACAAGGGAGAAACATTTTAACTTCATATGAAACAATTTTGCGCAAGTAGTTACTGTGTGTAATACCAATGCTCAAACTGTAGAAGTTATGCTTGCTCCAAGTTAGAGGTGGTCTTGAATAAAGACCTGTAACTTCTGATGTACACAAGCT
>JAUCNQ010104334.1:0-11959 GCA_032352715.1 Bougainvillia muscus | reverse complement strand
TGGGTTACCGTCCCATCGCTCTACCAACTGAGCTATCAGTCCGATGTCAGAGCGTGTTTGGACGTTTTGGAGAAGTACATCGCATCAACTCTTCCTTAACCTCTTAATATTTATTTACAAGTAAAACACATTCACATATAAGATATATATTTCGGCACAAGCCTTCATCAGTCTATAAAACATAACCCGAAGAGACAGGTTATAAAAATGAAATACAGAAATTCCAAACGGGAAGAAAAGGAAAACTAATGGCAATAGGCTAAAAGTGATGCAATATATAAAAAAATTTAAAATCAGAGAATTCTGACAAATAAAGTACCAAGTAAAAAACCAATAAGCCGGAACGGCTAAGATAGCAATAAAATAAGTTATAGTAAACGTATTGTCTAAGATGTTGGATATAAAATCTGGTTCTATGGACACAATTAAAAATTAGTTTTTGATATTAACATTTTATAGCCAATGGGATACTATATTACATATATTTACAATCCCATGTCATTGGCTTATACATACATAAGACGTAATATTAGAGGTGTTGACGTAGTTCTAATTAAGAAACAAAAATGATAGTTTTTTTAAATAAATAATTAAATTACTGATTACAACGTGTTCTATAGCCGATATCGCCAGGATTGAGAGTGCAAGACCATAACCAGAGGGTACAAGGAAAATGTCTACAAAAGAAGCTAGGTTGAAAGCGAGAAGCTTAATTTATGAATAGCGAGCATCTCAGCCAACATCCCTCGACATAATTGTCTGGGTTGGAGGCATGAAGATCAAGCAAAAACATAAACGGCAGCTACAGCCAACATCCCTTACACAGCCTGGGTTAGAAGCAAGTAACTAGACCATACATCCTAGTTCTTGAAAGGTTGCAAGAAACAGAGTTCCAAGACACCAGTCGTAGCCGAATAGGTCCACGACACCCACCAACATCCGTTATACCTTAATTTTTGTGTTTTAAGTTTTCCACATGCTACAACCCTACATTATAAATACAAATATACTACTTTAATAAACAAAATATAAAAATAATTTAAATAGATAAAGGTTTTAAAATTAACCTAGGTCAAGTGCTACATCTCTAGTATTAAGGCCATTTGGTGAAAATGTATATTAAGTTTATATTGCCAAAATGACTCTTTGCGGCGCACCGAAGATTTGTCTACGCACTGTCAATAAGTGTAACAGACCAATCATCCATGCCGTGGTGATCCATTTCACAGAAATGAGAGTGAAAGAGCAATTTCTGAACTTTATCCTGTTTGCCTGAGTGGTAGTACCGATCCTCGATCTTATAATTGTTAAATCTAGTACAGAACTTAGTAATGGTACTACCCACATATTGTTTTCTGCATGTTTTACAGGTAATTAAATAAACAACAAATTGTGAAATACAATTAAGATGACGGCAGTTTATTTTATAAGTATTAGTGCAGTCCGTGTTCTGGAACAAGTCAGTTCATTCAACAAAGGCACACACTTTGCACCGTTTGCTACCACATGGTTCACTCTTGCCTTCCAAGTTCTTGGGTGGAAGTTTTACACGTACTAACATGTCTTTTAGACTTTCACCTCTCTTAAAGGCTACGGTAGGAACTCTATTAAAAACCTGATTCTGTTCCTGATTTGGAGTCAAAAGGAGATGAATACTTGACAAGATTTAGAAAAAGCAGGATGATAAGAGACACTTAGAACCAGATTAGATGGATCCCTAGTAGACTTCCCCCTATCCAATAGTTCATCCCGCTTAAACTTTCGTGCCTTAAGAATTTCGGTCCGAACTAACCTAGCACTGTATCCTCAATCATAAGCCATGCTTCTAGCTCGTTGCAACTTTTATCGAAGAATTCGTTATTAGAACAAATTCTGTTTAGACGCAATGCTTGGCCATATGGTATAGCTTTTTTAATATGGTACACATGTGAACTAGATGCATGAAGATATTGATGGGTATCAGTTGGTTTAACATACAAATCAGTGCTAAGTTCACAACCTTCTCTAATAATATTTACATCTAAAAAATTAATTGAGTGATCCGAGTATTCCGCTGTAAATTTAATGGTAGGTTGAGCTGTATTAAGATGAAGAATAAATTCTTTAAGGGCCTCTTCCCCATATTCCCATATCATAAACACATTGTCAATATATCTCCACCAGACTAATAGAAGAAGAGCAGTTTCGAGAATTTTTTGCTCAAGTGTGGCCATAAACAAAACAGCGTATGGAAGGGCCATTTTAGTACCTATGGCTGTTCCTCTTTTTTGGCTATAATATTTACCATCATGCTCAAAATTTTTATTTTTAAGTACGCATTCAGCCAGTTCAACTAAGGTGTATGTAGAAATAGTTTTATCTTGAAGATTGTCCAGGGCTTTACGCAAGGTTTTCAACCCATCCTCATGCAGAATATTCGGATATAATCCTACTACGTCAACTATACATTCTTAAGTTTGCATAACTTCTTAAGGAAATCATTAGTATCCTTAACATACGATTTAACTACTTTTGCAAGTGATTAAAAATGACGGTCTAAAAACTCTGAAATATTTTTGGTATAATAACTGCAATTTGATATAACTCGCTGACCTGGCACATTGTTAAGACGTTTATGGCAACAGATAAAAACTACCAGGGCGAGGTTCAGGCACAAGAAAATATTCCAACGTTTGTTTATCTATGGCACCACGGTTTCTTATTTTCTCCAAGCAACTCAAGATTGTATTAACCAAAGGAGACGTACCGCTAGATGACATCTCCTCATATACTTCGGAATTGTTAAGTTGACTCTCAGCCTCTTTACAATAATCAGCTTGATCCAACACAACTACAGCAGACCCCTTATCAGCTTCCTTAATGATAATGGAGGTGTCCTTCCTAAGATTATTAAGTGCTTCTCGCTCTAGCTTAGATATGTTAGAATAAGACAAGTTTGTAGCAACAGATAAAATTTCCTCCTGTAGTTTACTGAGGTATAATTCAATGGCAGCATCAATCCCTTTTGGATTAAAATTAGATTTTTTACGAAAAGGATTGATGGGACCAGTTGATTCTTCATTCCTAAAAAAACACTTTAATCTTAACCTTCGGCCAAATACTTCTAGTTCCTCTTTCAACCTTGCCTTGTTAACAGAAGTAGGTGTAGGTACAAACTTAAGACCTTTAGACAATATAGAAATTTCAGACAATACCCTACCAGAAAAGATTTATTACATTATTCGACACAAACTTTCCCTGATATCTTCCATAAATTAACTCACACGCAGTGTTATCAGGAAAGATTGGTCTCTCATTGATAGAAGGTCTCTCTGGATTTTCCTGCTCTTGTTTAAATAAGTTATAGTAAACGTATTGTCCAAGATGTCGGATGTAAAATCTGGTTCTATGGATACAATTTTTATTCCCTCCCTTAAATTACTTAGGAAAGTAGAGCAAAATGCTATTGGGTAAGTAACATTCCATAAGAGACTCAAAAAACCTTATTCACAAGACATGGATGCTTTTATTTTTTGTGGACTGGCTGCTATTGTGAGTGTAGTTATAGATTTTAACAGTAAACTTGTCTATTTTTGACAGAGACATAGCTGCAGCTGCACGAGCTGCTGTCAGTGGTGATGAATCTGCACTTGATATGTTTGAATTTCAAAAATCATCCAAGTTTAGTATGGGTCAAGCAGAAAGCATTCAGACATTTTTTGGATGCAAGGATGGTAAGATTTCAAATCGACTTAGAAGAGTTAATAATATGCATACTATATTTAATTCTGGTGCTAGTTTCTAAGCAAGGAAATAATATTTCGAGTTTTGAAATTAAAATACCTACAGTAGTCCATTCGAAATTCGTTTGTAATATACATAATTTTTTTATTACATTGCTTATATAAAATTTGAAACATAAATTAATCTATATTTGAACCCATATCTCTATTTAAAAATAGAGAAGTGGTTTCAAACAGCCAGTAAACCTATTTTCTGCTTGTATAAATTTGTTCATTTATAGGAAATGTTCACTTTTTGGATGATCGAGGCAAATCAAATAAATGCTTTCAGGTGGAAGGTTCCATTAAGCATTTACTTTATCATGAAACTAATGACGTTATCATAACTATAACAGAAGTGTTAGTTTTATCACAGTATACCATGAAAGATGGCACGTATACGGAACTAACCAAGGTTCACTCAGCTTTATTTTTCTTTTGTATCTTTTTCGTTAGGTATCGTCCACAAAGTTCGTATCGCAAATTGTTTTATTTTTATGTATGACAATTGATACAAATTTTCATAGGTTTGTGGACGATCCCTTAATATATCGTATAACACCCACAGATAGGTAACTTATATTTTCGAACATCGAACTGTATTTTTTCTTTCGAACGAAATAATTCCCAGATACAACTAGTTGAAAACATTTTCAGTAGAAATTGCAGTTCTTTCCTGTGTCCATTGGCACGAATACAGCCTCTGTAATACCATAATACCAAATCAACATGTAAAAACTTTACTGCTTTTAAATGGATTGTTAAATTTTGATTTCTTTTTAGTATAAGCTGAGTGGTCAACCAGTCAATTTTTCTGTAACATGGGCCGGTCAAGGACTGATAGCTACAGCTTGTAAAGAACGGGTTATAAGGTAAGTTATCTTTCATTCTGATTTCTTACAATTAATATTCTATTACATCCAACTACAGTAGGACCCTGTTAAGTGGAACCCTGAATAACTGGGACTTTTTTTAAGTGGGACAGATTTCATTTCTTGTTTCCCTTGGATTTCCCCTACTCGCTTATGCAAAGTGGGACCATTTTTTCATGTCCCCTCAGTAAAAAGTCTGGTTGTTCGAAGAATTTACATTTCCTGAAAAAGAAACATGTTTTAATAAACATAAAGATTTATTTCACGCGAAGTAAAAAATGACAGAATTGGTAGGCGGAAAGCGAATGAGAAATATAAAATTCTTAAGATTTCCCAAAACCCTGATAAATGGAACATTTTTAACTAGAGTCCCACTTATCCAGGGTTTGCTTAAGTGGGACCCCCCTAAGTGTGACGATTTTTTTTGTCCCCTTGCGTGTTCCACTTAACAGGGTCCTAGTAGTAAGAGACTGTCTGCGTACATACTACTTAGTATGCACCAATATACTTTTTCTATGATGGAAATGCTACGATTTGCATTATAAGAATTTGCCTGACGAAAGACAAGAATAATTTATCATCTAGCTATAAGGGCTGTACGCCTAAGAGTTGTGTAAGAGCTAGTATAGGAACAATGTCAGGGGCATAGCCAGATTTTTAAAGAGGGTGTCATATAGGGATGATAACTTTGATTTACACCCCACTCAGATCGCTTGAAAATGGGGTTCCCATCTCTCTTGTTCTAGTTTTGCACTAGAAAGGCGTTTGCTTATAACTGCTCCCTCTACAAAAGGGGAACTTTAGGGCAAAGGGGGGGGGGGGGAGTCGTTTGCAACAAACAACGCCCCTTAATGTTATGTAGTTATGTATAAAATTAAGACAAATTATTTTTATCTTCTTTTTTGTTTTCTTTTTAGGGTCCTGGATATTGATCAGGATTTGAATTTTGTTCTCAACTTGGATTCAAATGCAACGTTTGATAAAGATGAAACTATAAACTGTTTAGCATATAATCAAAGACAAGGTACAAAGCAAATCAGTAGTAGAAAAAAAAATTAAATCCATCTTAGATGGGGATCAACCTATGGATCTAAGGATTCCATTAAATTTTGTTATCCAGTTTGTTGTTTGTTTCATTTTAGGGGTCAGGGACCGTCTACAAAGTTCATACCATAAATCGTACTATTTTCATCCAATAAGAAATGTCTTTGTACATGCACAAAGACTTATTTCTGGATGAAAACTAATAATACTATTTTTCATATTATGGCACATGGCAAGTTGCAAAGATTGTGTAAAAATCAAAATACTTTTTCATAGGAATTCTTTCTGGTGGTACAAGTCAGGGTCATGTGGTTATGTGGCAATATAATGCAATGAAATCTGGTGATCCATCAGAAGTACCCTGGGATTTGCAAACACCATCTGATGTTGAAGGAAATGTCAAAAATGTAGAAGTATGTTTCTATACTAAGCTCTCCAGGGAAGCATTTTGTCTGTGAAGGAGTATGTTCTCACAGGTTATCGTGTTTTTTTTGGTTGAACAATTATTTCTTTGTTACAAAAGTATTGATATACTCCTTGTTGTTTTTAGTGCTTAGCGCTAGGAATCAGAAATAACGGAAAGGAATGGTTAGTATAAATAGTATGAATGAGTATACATAACGGCCTGTCCACAAAATTCGTATCGTAAAACGAACCATTTTCATCACAGTGATTTATCAAGGATTAATCTTGTTAAGCATGAACAAAAACACTCATTCTGTATGAAAATTGATACGAATTTCCATACGAATTTTGTGGACGGGCCCTAAAGGACCATCCACAAAATTCGTATCAATTTTTACTCAGAAGAAGTGAATTTGTATATATACTGAAAATTGTAAGAACCCGGATACGAATTTTGTGGATAGACCCACAAGATAATGATTTTGGTTTCATGTTTTCCTTTATCCGTATATGTTTTTATGTTTTTAATTTAGTGGGGAGCGAACCGTGGTTTACTTGCAGTGAATTCTACATCTGGAGTTACGATCCTCAGTCAGTCAATAATGAATTACCATCTCAATGAAAAGGTATGAAGTAATAAACATATTCTCAGTAAAATAGAATATTTATTTTATTTAAGTTTTGAGCATACCGGATTAGCTTACATAACAAATATTTTCACCAAATTTAATCAAGTTAGGGTAACTTCCATAATATGAATTAATTGCATCGTAAATGTATCCTTCGTGAGTTTTGCAGAACGAACCAACGATTCTTGTTGTTGCTGTTCTTTTGTGAGGAAGGGTAAATATTCTATTCATCGTAGAATATACTAAGAATCATACATTTCTAGTGATACAAGGAATTTTGGAATATCAGGAATTTAATTTTAACTTTTCACTTTTGTTAGGTTGCTGCAGTTCAAATCAATCGCAATCAACTTTCTATAGAAACATTCCCGTCTTGTCAAATCACAAGTTTGAAAACAGATATACATATAAAAGGAGTTTATTGTACCAAGGTATGGTATGCTACGAGTCTGAAAAGAAACACAGCCGTTGTGCTGAATAACAGACCGTCCACACAAGTCATATCAGCGATTGCACCAAATTCATCACAGATGAAGTATCTTTGTGCATACTAAGTATGCACAAAGACACTCCTTCTGTATGAAAATTGATACGAATTTGGTATGGTAATTGCACGCTGTGAACGTGCAAGGGAGGGGGATCTTATAAGTTTTTTTAACAAAAGTTTTCTTTGTTATAGTTACATACAATTATTTGGAATGGTAAAAAGGTTGCTGTATATGAAGTATCTGAAAATAAATCTCTTGTTCGTGCTGTTGGTATGTGCATTTGTTTTGTTTCTAACAATGAAAGTGTCTCATTCGTGTCTCGATTGTAGTAGTCTACTGATTTTTTCAAATAATTTATAGCACCCACCTATCCCTATTAGGTTTTATGCCAAATAGTAGACTACGTAATGCAAGATATGTGGATAAACACTTTCTGTACTCAAGCGTACACTTAAGATTTCAAAGTTCACTCTGAAAAAGGAACAATTCATCCATCACACAAGTCACTGTGTAAGATGGAATACTTAGTCTCAACTAACATACAAAGATACAGCTTATGAGAAACAAAAAATAAGTAAGTCCAATTTTTTTAAATAACTTGTTTATTTCACCAAACTAAACATAACACAATGCTATGAAACGGCATTTTCACGCTTTTATGGCCTTATAAACAGGCTAGACTTGTGTGTACAATATACAGTGTGAGTTTGATCTCCTATAACATAATGTGAGTGTTAACGCAACTTACGTGTTCTATTCTGCAAAGTTATGTAGAATATGAAAACTTTGGTAGGTGCACAGAGAGGGAAATCACTGCCTTAGCCGGAACCTTGCTTATCTGCACTCGCTTCTCGTTTTCGTTTTAATTCCTTTTTGAGCCACCATGTACTTTTAACTATGTTGAGCACATCGTACAGCTGAATCTAAATAAGCAAAAATCAGAAAAAAAGAAGAAGAACATCATTTTTTATGCAGTGAAGGCGCAATTATTCGAGGAGACCGATAGCTCATCCAACACAAACCTAGCAATGAAGCTGGGAGTTGTGTTTTTGCTGGGTTTTTTTGTTTTCTTTCTTCTTATATAAAGAGTGCTCCTTTTTTATTTATTTAGGGACATTTAACTCTGATGCACAGAAAATCGGTTTACATGACCAAAATGTCTATCTTATTGAATCAGAGAAAGTCACTGTTCGCACTTTTCAGGTATGACCTTCAATAAGAGATTGAAAGAGATATGTATTCAGTAATGATACTCACATTAACTCAGGGCTGATATTCTGGATGCTACAGTCTAGTCTTATAAAATATGCCAAGATTTTCATAAAAAAATCAGTGTTGTTCATCAATGCTCGATACCATATGCTTATATTTAATAATATAGCAAGATCTATCACACCTACAATTAATTAGTTTCTTATTCTGTGCACAGAACTCCAGATGTGTACTAGCAATATAAAACAGGAGATGTGTGGGTTTTGTTAGAACTGTCTAAATTTTTGATTGCTTTAATTCCCAATATATTAAATGTCTTTTAAGAACAAATTCTCCTCCGTTATAACGTAATGGAAGCACAGTTGCAGATGAAGCTCGACTTGCTTTCCCATATTTATATGTATATACGTGCAATTAGAGCATTGTTTTAGGGACCGTCCATAAAATTTGTATGGTAATTCGCATTAATTTTCATACAGAAGCAGCAGTGTCTTTGCGCACACTTAGTATGCACAAGGACACATCTTCTGTGATAAAAATGGTACGATTTACGATACAAGAATTTGTGAATGGTACCTCATATATTGTGGTAATGCTTCTCTTTCAGGGTACTATAAAACAAGATTTGACTTTCTTGGAGCAAGAAGGAGATCCAATAGAGTTTAATATTTGTGGTACATTTCTTGTTGTGGGCACAACCAAATCAGTTCTTAAAATATATGATCTCTCAAGAAGGTTAGTCATGCTTTGTATTCCTAGCAGAGCTAAGGCTTAGGACTCGTTTACATGAAAAATCGTTGCGGGCGAAATGAACTGTCATGGCTTCTGTGATTGGTTAAATTTTTCCGACGGAAAAATTTAACCAATCACAGAAGCTATGACAGTTCATTTCTCCTATAGAAAGTCTTCATGTAAACGAGTTCTTTGTCTCAAAATTTCGCTTTAATTCATTTCACAAATCGTATGCACAAAGACCCTTTTTCTAAATAAAAATTGAAGTGAATTTATGCAGCGCATTCTTGAGACGGCTCTTTACCATTTCATTTTTTCATGATTATTCTTACATTGTTTTTCTTACTTTTGAGCTGCTTGAAAATCGCACTAAAGACTCTGAACATTCTACTTTGTCTATTTATTTTATTTGCATTAGAGCTTTCCAATAATTCTCTTACCTAACATTCTAATTGAAATTATATTTATGGATCCCAACTATGAGTATTATTACCATCCTTTACACCTTAAAATATTTGTATCGCATTTCGTACCATTTTCATCGCAGAAGAAGTGTCTTTGTGCATACTTAGTATGCACAAAGATACTCCTTCTGAATGAAAATTGATAAGAATTTCCATCCGAATTTTGTGCACAGGCGTTAAAATCGAACAGTATTACTAATTGCAGACGGTCCCTTACGTAGGTTACTGGGATTTCTTTTATAGGGAAGCTCGACAAATTGGTAATACTAAATTATTAGAAGATTCTATTCCAAATTTTGGTAGTCTTTTCTCTGTAAAATGTAATTGTAATGGAAACAAAGTAGCATTTATTTCACAAAGTGTAAGTTTTAACTACGTGTCAGTGGTGACGTAATGGTGACGCTAGTATATCTTCGTAATTGTAACATAATGGTCACATACACTTTAACAATCTTGAAGCACAGTGTTAGAAAATGGTCGTACACGCTTAACAATTCTGCAACATTTGCTGCAGGGTTGTTAAAGCATGTTTAACCATTTAGTAGACCTGCGCATTAAAAGGTTTGAAGGTTTGGAAATTTGTTTTCATAAGGTTTTGCGTTTGCCCTGATCATCGCCTTTGATTCTATAAACCCTTGTTTCTTTATATCGAAATTTTCTATGCGAGACAGGTTCTATAAATTTATCCATTGATATCACTAAAATCACCGAAAGTTGTCTTTGTATTACTATCTTTGTGTTGAAGGCTTGAGATCTGTCTACTTAATTCTTTTCAAAAGTGGTACCATATTATCTTTTATACATACACCAGAATAATAATTTCTGAAACCTAAAAAAATCAAAAAATCTATGGAAAAGCTCTTCTTCTGCTAAAATTGAAGTCAATAGAAGTTAAAATTTTATATTTTCTTAGTGACCATCCACAAAAAATTCGTATAGAAATTCGTATTAACTATCATACAGAAGGAGTGTCATTGTGCATAGCTAGTATGCACAGAGACACTTTTTTCTGTGACGAATTTTGTGTGTACAATCACTTATTTCACCCCCTCCTAGTTGCATCAAATATATAGAAATAACAATTCGATTTTTAAAAGCTCTCTATGAGGGTTGATTAGCTGTTTTGTTCCATTCTTAGAGTAATCACACAACTAGTTCGTTTTTGTATGTTTGGGACATAGAAACTGATGCTATACAATGTTTTAACTTTTCAACTGGGACGGGGATGGATAGTTTAGATGACAGTTTGCAGATTACACAGGATCAACTCACATCATCTATAAAAGGTATAAAGCCAATTCCTTGTGGTGGTATTTTTTGCAATCGAACCGTCCACATGGTTTGTATCAGAATAAGGGTTTTTCCTCTGCCTAGTGGCCAAATTTAAAAAATGACGTTTAATAGACGACTTCACTACGTAGCGACAGCGTTAAGACATCTATTATACGTCAATTTGGTCGTGTGCCGGCTGGGTGACTGGGGTGACTAGAACATTTTCTATGTTATTGTAGATGTCTGTATTTTAACTCTTCCTACAGTAGGAACCGTCTCAAAGATTTCGCTATATAAATTACTTTCCATTCAGAAGAAGATTTGTGAAGCGAGAATTAAGACGAATTTTTGAGACGAACTCTCACAGAAATATACATTTTTTTCCTTAAGGTTTTGTTCCAGAGACGATATGTTGGGATTTCCATGAACCGAAACTATTAATATGTCATGCAATAAAAGTAAATAAAGATACAAAAGAGAAAAGCAATTTTTTTACAAAAACTGAAACAAAGTCACAGAATAAAGTAAGTCTGGTATTATATTCACTTTGGTTTATTTCAATCTTTGTATGTACCTCTAGGTGCTTCTACTGAGTGAAATGAAAATAATACATGGTAATAGATCGGAAAAATATGCCTGCCGAAATGTTCAATCATCTTTTCATTTTCATGTGTGATTTAATTCGATATAGTGAAACTTTGGTGGGAAGTTTGGCGAATCAATACGAATTTCCATTCAAATTTTGTAGATGGTCCCTTTATAAGAAAAGAAACGCTTTAATCTTAAGAAAATTCGATATTTTGTTCTTTTCGTTGTTATTTTTAGGTGGATAAATGTATAGTTGTTACCCTGTTTAGTACACCTGAATACGGTCTTATAGTTCAAGATCATTTTATTACTGATGGATCTACTGCAGGTAATTTTTCATCCCAAACATTTGCTTAAATTCCTCATGCAAACTCTTTCATTTTTATCTCAAAAATGCACAAAGACTCCAGAGGTGTTCTTCAAAATATCTGTTCGGTGAATATGTAACAAATCTCTAAAATATCGAGCATGGTGGAGTGCATTTTTAGCATT
>JAUCNQ010104223.1:0-11965 GCA_032352715.1 Bougainvillia muscus | reverse complement strand
GTGTTACAATAACACTTCATCTAAGATGAAAATGAAGCGAATTGCTAAGCGAATTTGAAGCGAATTTTTGAGACGTTTCATGGCTGCGTGAGACAATCAGACGCTCCCCCTTGAATTATGATGGTGAAAGTGCCTCTTTTATGTAAGAACTCGTTTACATGAAGACTTTCTATGGGCGAAACGAACTGTTATGACTTCTGTTATTGGTTAAATTTTTCCGTCGGAAAATTCGTATGGAAATTCGTATCAATTTTCATACAGAAGGAGTGTTTTTGTGCATACTTAGTATTCACAAAAAACACTTCTTCTGTGATGAAAATGGTTCGTATTATGATACGAATTTCGTGATTCGTATCATCATTCATTCAGCACAAAAATATACACAAAATACATTTTCTTTTGAGATCAATAGTATAATTTTTTATTGTGGACCCTTCGAACATACAGACGTATGTTTTAGTTTGTTGTGTATTTGCCCTGCAAATTTGTTGGGAAGAAATATTTGGGTATTTTTGGGTATTTTTGAGTACTTATTGAGTACCCTACTAGAAAAAAAAAATTATGCAATTTAATGAATGCGCCACCTTCATTTGTGCTAAAATAGAACAAGTATTTGGTGATGGAGCTCTATGTTGAGCCAAAAAAATGACGAAATCTAAAGAATTTTTCACGGAAGCTGATTTTTTAACTGTTCGCACGGATTTAAGTTTGCAGACAACCAAATTTGAGATATTTCGCACAGATTTAATTTCGGGAAAAATTCCAAAATCTGTGAAAATAAATCCGCGTGAAAATTAGTCGTATTAAGGTACACAAAACTAGCTTTTTATTCAAATGACCTACAACTTGATTTGCGTAGTCTAAATAGATCGTTGAAGAATTAAAACAGTTTTTTTAAAAACACGAAAACCTAAAGAAGCCAAACACTGCTATCGCTGAAACAGTTTCCTGGGAAAACCTCATTTATTTCGATATTCGATATCACTGTATTTATTAAACAATATCAATAATCTACCATCCACAAATTGGTATGGAAATTCATATCAATATTCATTTCAGAAGAAGTGTCTTTGTACATACTTTGTATGCACAATGACACTTCATCTGAGATAAAAATGAAACGTTTGTTAAACTATATCAATAAATATCAGCTGATTTTAAAGATAACATATTTCACCAAATCAGAAAAAATTCCATCTGTTTCTAAATAAGATATGATTATTGGTTTATTACATTGTCACTAGTAAACCTTTCAAATAATTAAAAGAAAAGAAGAAAATTTTTAAAGTCAATATTTCTCTTCATATGATAGTGTGGAATGTAATAATTTGAGTTGAAATAATAAACTTACATAATAAACTTTGTTATGGAGAACGTTATTTTGAGATAAAAAAAAACTCTGCTATAGAGGGAGAACATTTTTACAAGATATATAAAAATATCTGATATGGAGAGCATATTACAAAATAAAAAAAACTATGGAGAACATTATTGCAAGATAATACTTGGCCAACACACAGAATTCAGATAGCACATCATACTATTTTCAATTCAGAGGAAGAGGTATGCACAAAGGCACCCCTTCTGAATGAACATTGATATTTTTTCCGTACGAATTGTATTTAATTAGAGGGGCTTTCTAATCAAGGAAATTCATTCACAATTGTGTCACAAAACACCGTAGTAAAAATGTATATAAAAAAAATAGCGGATTCAGAGTTAGAACTCGTTTACATGAAGACTTTCTATAGGAGAAATGATCCGTCGGAAAAATTTAAACAATCACAGAAGCCATGACAGTTTATTTCGCCCGCAACGATTTTCCATAAAACGAGTTCCATAAACGAGTTCTTAGGACTTAGATTTTAAAATGCTAACGATCATTTGTTAAAATGAAGTTCATGAGTTTTGTTCTCCTTTTCATTGTTTTTGCTGGACAGGAACACTTTTGTCTACCTGAAAAAGTCCTGAAATAAATACTCTACTGGGAAATTTCTCTGCATATGAATGATAATGTGCAGAAAAGAATCTTAATTTACAGTTGAATAGAAAATCTTTATGAATTCTTGTTATACTTTTTGACACTTTTTCTAAATAGTGCACATTAATTTAAAAATGAAATAATTTTAGAATAACTCAGGCAGCCCCCTAGGAACTGTACAGGAAATTCGTGTTGGAATTCAGAAAAAAAATGTCTTTGTGCTTACTTTATTAGTATGCACAAAAAAATTTCTTCCTTTATGAAAATTGTACGAATTTCGTAGATGAACCCTTAACCATTGTTGTCCAAAAAACTTCTTCCATTTGGTTGATTTTTAACGCAGAAGACCTTTCATTAAGAGACCGTCCACAAAATTCGAATAAAATTCGTATCAATTTTCATACAGAAGGAGTCTTTCAGTATGCACACAAACACTCCTTCTGCTATGAAAATAGTACAATTTACGAATTTTGTGGACGGTTCCTACACCTTAATAGATTAATAACCACAAGATGGTATCATAGAAGTTTAATAACCCTTAACACATTAAATTTTCATATAAAATTATCTTAAATTTTTTCTATCCCTACAATCAAACACCTGTCACAAACTTGACTCATTAATCTTATAAAAACTGAACTGAAACTAGGGAGCCATCTCAAAAACTTACTTAATAAATACGGTTCACTATTATTAATTTTCATCTCAGAAGAAGCGTCTTGGTGGATACATTGAATTCACCTAGAGACACTTCTTCTGAATTGCCATCCGACTTTTGGAACCATGAACCAATGCTTATATTAGATTTTTCACGTAGTTTATTACCATGCATACAAAGTATATGCACAAAAGAATACACAATACAATTTGAATTGACTTTTAAGGGTCCGAAAATCGAATGCTTGTTTAAATTCGCTTCACAATTCGCTTCATTTTCACCTTAGATGAAGTGTTAATGTGCAA
Organism: Bougainvillia muscus; assembly: GCA_032352715.1. Classification (NCBI taxonomy): domain Eukaryota; kingdom Metazoa; phylum Cnidaria; class Hydrozoa; order Anthoathecata; family Bougainvilliidae; genus Bougainvillia; species Bougainvillia muscus. The sequence goes on along the minus strand of JAUCNQ010104223.1, from coordinate 9,021 downwards.
ACAAAGTTTGCGCAATAACACTTCAGCTGAGGTGAAAATTAATAGGAATAAAGCGAATTGTAAAGCGAATTGTGAAGCGAATTTTTGAGACGAACCCTTAAATAACGAATAACGATAATTTAAATGCTCCTTTTATGTAAAACAGTCAATAAATATTTTTATGATTTATTTTACATAAAAAATGTCCCTTCTCTACTAATCGGACACTGCCCTCCTGTTCTATAGGTAAGACACTGAAGACTGTTCACAAAATGACCTGTTTCAAGTCACATTTTCTTAGAGGAAACTTTAATTTTTGATTTTTGATACAATATATTCTTTTCATTTTTAAAGTACGCTGAGGCTGAAAAAATCTGCCAAAAATTAGCGAACCTTATTAAAAAAAACATATTTAGGCTGGATAGAGCTTGCTTTACAAAATAGTAAAAGTCGTAAAATGAAGGTTTCAATTATAAACAAGTAGGCTTAAATTTTTTAGAGAATAAGAACTGCATAAAAACTAATTGAGGCTAAAATTCCCCCAAAATGATCTAAATCTAGCATCTCTTATTAAAGGACACTTTAAATTAAAAAATATAGATGTTGTGTTACATAGTTATGCAGATCTACTGGTTTAGCTTTTTGTCATTGATGGCGGGCTGATTGAGTTCAATGTTATAGCTTTATAATTAACTGTATCGCTTTTCACAAATAACATGCTCTTAAGGTTTTAAAATTAAGTTAATAAATTTTTTTAGCATTCTGAAATCTGAACAATGGTCATTTCAAGTGTTTTTGTAATTGACGTGTTCTGTCACATTCAATATGACAATGAGGCAAAAAGACAGATCAGAATAAACATCTAAAATTGAAAAGAAGACAGATCAGAAAATTGACATATAAATATAGTATAATATTCCCAATTAAAGCAACATGACAATTAATGCAAAAGAGAAATTTGTGGATAGTATAAATCAACTTTTTGGGAGCATCCACATAATTTGTATCAATTCACTTTTCTTAGAGAAGGAGTGTCTTTGTACATACTTAGTATGTACAGTACAAAGACGCTTCGTCTGTGATGAAAATGGTACAATTTGGTGGACGTTCTCTAAGGGGCTGTCTGCAAAATTCGTATTGTTATACAAGCAATTTTCATCACAGAAGTAGTGTTTTTGTGCATACTAAGTATGCACAAAAGCACATCTTCTGTATGAAAATTGGCACGATTTGCAACACGACTTTGGTCCACAGTTTCGACAGTTCCTAATTAGTTCACCAGGATTTGACCCTCATATACATAAATATTAACATTTAGCTGAATGTTTTTGCACAGCTTCTTCTGAGATGCCATAAAAATATTTGGTGGCCCTTTGAAAACAACAAATTTTAAAACAGTAACTTTCCACATACATATCTCTAACATCAAAAACAGACAAAGTCCCCCTCAAAGTTCAGGTTTTGTCTTAAAACTTTGTTTCAAAAATCAATTTTATCTAAGAAGAAATGTCATTGTGTAAACAAAGTATGCGCAAAAACTCTTAATTTTTGAATGAAAATGCATAGGAATGTGCAATCCGCTGATATCATCTGTCTGCTGATGGCGTACTGCTTATTACACTAAATTTGTACTCCTCCAGAGGTTATTAGAGTAGAGAAATCCAAAAAATGGAAAAGTAGCTTACCAGATGATTTTAAAATCCACAAAATCTACTTAACAATATTTAAGGATTCGCTTTAATTCGCTTCACAAATCGCTTTATTTTCACCTCAGATGAAGTGTTATTGTGCATACAAAGTACGTTGAAAATTGACAGGAAGGAAGCAAATTTATAAAGCAAACTTTTGAGATGGGTCCTAAGATGTTTAGGTCAAATATTCCTTAAAATGAGTTTTCCTGTCATGCGATTTGTTGTCAATTCATTGAGGTAACCAGACAAAGTTGATTTTCAAGTATTATATTGAAATTATATGTTTTTGTTCAAAACAACATATGAATGAAAACAAACAAAAAAACATATTCCAGTAGTTCAGTAGAGTAACTGAATAAACTAAATCCTAGCTTAGACAAAAGTTTACAAAAACAACAAACGTAACATTGATTTCAACAGTAAAACTGACCTTTTGTTTAAAAGAAACAAAACAAACATTCCTTGCTAAACAGCCTGACGACATACAGTACAAGCCAGCTCTTAACCATGAAGGCAATTATTGGAATTTCAATTATCTATTGCAACAAAACTTTGTGCATACGACAATAAAGTATCGCTGCTTTAGTCAATTTTATAACCTATCTAGATACTGCATGTGCATTAAACTGATAAGTGATTTTAATGAACCAACTCTTAAACAAAGAAATTCTTATTTTATACACATATCAACACTGATACAAACTTTTGTCCTAATACGATATATATACTTCAGGAATCCAAATTTCTTGAAATGGCCGTATTTTGCGTTTTAACAGACATCAAACCCATCCATAAAGTTTTAAAATAACCGACCAATAAAACATTTACTGAGGCTAAGAATACCATCATGCTCATTTATCATGGAAAAACCTATACATTTGCACCCTACTTAAAAATATTAGTTTAAATATGGAGATCTAGGAACACAAGAACTTAGGCTTTTAATAAGATGCATACTGGCAATCCAATTTTGTGGTTCCTGTTAAACTTTACACTTGCACAAATGCTGAAATCATTTTTGTGGTTTCTTATTTGTTGCTATGTTTCACAGCTATCTATGAAAACTCCTATGTCTTCTTGATAACAAAACAAAACAGTCATTACTTTGATAGTCAAACATGTTATATACCAAATTATGCCAAATTTGTTAAATAATATCACGGTGCCCACCCATAAACAAAAACAATTCCAAACTAAGTTATAAATTTATAAAGAGTGAAGTAATACCGCAATTTGAAAAAAAATTATTGCCTGAAATACAGTTAGCTGTTTGATTACCGATACAAAATAGGCTGTTACAAAAAGACATACCTCCTAGCTGTCATATCCACAACCTGCTGCATCAGCCTATCCATACATTTATCTGGACCACTAAGGCATCGAGTTGGACTTTGCATCAGTGCAATATGATTAAATAACAGAATATCTCTTGCATTACCAACATTTTCTAGTCGTTTATACCTTAAATCATCTCTCAGGTAATTATAAATATCTTCCATTTCTGACCGTGATGGACTGGCATCTTTACTGAGCTTTGCAAATTTTGAAGCAGATTCAAAAAGAAGCTCTTGGAAGTCCAGCTTTGCTCTTAACGTAATATCACGTAAATATTTTTCAAAAATAACTTTGCGATCTTGTTCATCTAAATATTTGTAACTTTCTTCATTTTCCATTAATTTAGCAGCATCTAACCAGTTTGTACCAGGTTGAATTTCTTGTGTTAGTTCTAATAATTTTCTAAATTCATTTTTCATTCTTAATTTGCGAGCTGATTCTCTTAACTTTTTTATGTGACGATCAAAACAAGCACGGGCTCTCTCGACTTGTAAAACATCGAATGGTATACGGTTATCAACTTCTTTTGGAAATAAATGTTCAGGGGAATTCCATGTTTCTCCTTTTGGTAAAACATATAGCCATTTATCAAAAAGAATATGATTTTTTATAGCGTTCTGACAATTTTCCCACTTCCATTCATTGGCTTCAATTGCATGGATTGAAGGCAATAATTCATCCAAGGCATCTGGTAATTTATTTAAATACTCATTTAACATTTTGTCTTCATAATGTCTTTTAATCTTCTTAGCCTGTTGATTGAACATAAGCCGAGCTTTTTGCAAGCCACAGATTTTAGTAAACTCAGTAAAGTTTTGGTCATCACCTTGTTGCTTTTTGAAGTCCGGCCAACTCATTAGAAGTGACGAGTCTGTGGCAGTACTTTTTATAAGAGAAAGATATTTTTTATCAACTTCTGCTAAAAGTTCAGTCCGTATCTCCAGCCCTTCTTGGAAGGGAATTAATTTTGCACGAAATCTACTTTTACTGTCAATAAGTTGAAAAAGAACTTGAAATCCTAAGTCTACATTAACATGCAGCTGTGCAGAACTTTCTACTAATGGTGTTGATATCTTTTTCGTGTGTACAAACTGATGCGCCCTTTGAAGCAGCTGGTCCGTACTTTCATCACACTTTGTTGCAACTATTACAACAGGTTTCTTTGTTTTATTTATGTTAGACAACAAGGTTGTAAGAGTTTCTTCTTGAGTAATAGAAAAATTTGTCCTTTCAGCAAATGTCTCACTAACATCATAAGTACATATAAAACCATCAACTTGAACTTTACCATCACGGTCCATATGTATTTGCTCATAGTCATACTGTAACGCAACTTGGTCTCGACTAAAATATTGAATTTTGCCAGGTGATGATAATTTTGTCAGAGCAGCTCGTTTTGTGTAAGGTGCTATAGATCCATCTTTAGAAAGAGGTATGTAACTTGCATCATCAATGAATTCTGTATGTTCTATTACTCGAAATTTTACTGTTGTGTTTTCATCGAAAACTCTTTCAACTAGACCCCAATATAAGAAATGGTCATTATTGAGAACAGTTCCAACAAAATCTGATGTACTATACATGGATGTATGGTCTGGGTTATAATCATCTTCTTTCGGTCGAACAAATCGATTGCAAAAGCATGATTTGCCAACGCCGTACAATCGTCTTTCAGTAATATCATAGCCAGATAACCCAATCACACAAATATTATACACCTTCCCTTGCTTTTTATTAGCCATAGCAAGCTAGTATATCAATTTTTAAATTTTGTGTCCGCCATGCGCTTCTTTGTTTTTATTTTAGTTACAAAATAAACACTTCACATATAATAAACTGGTAAGCTGTTCGTGGGTAAATTCCAAAGATTTACAGTTTACAAAAACCGTATTTAAGTGCTAAATTCTAATTCTCATTAAAATTATGAAGCATTTTCGCCATTTTGTAGTCCGTTATCTTTGAGTGAAAATGTATTGATAGCTAACTTGCGACGACACAAAAAAGGTGACGCATAAGTTGCAGCTTCGAAAGATCAGTGCTGTCGTCCAGAAATAAAGAAATATATTTACAAAAAATATACTTTCAGCAGATCTCAACAATAGGTTCAGTATATATATAAATCTTCGATAATCTTAGAAATAAATAAATGAGTAATCATAGCCAGATTGACAATATGTTTCAGACAATCAACTTCGCAGTATCACTGATATTTATCTGGTCTCTTCTCTGCGCTGTACGGCAAATTCATAATGGCGGCTGGGCGAGTTTGCTGTTTGGTCACGTGACAAAAACATTCTAAAAGTTTGTTCTGGTGAAACTAGCCTCGACTAAGTTCTGTGGTCCAACGGTACATGAGCATCGTTCCTATTTAGGATTTATGGCGCCGGATTTATCGGATGTGTCTACAATCGCGGACGTAAATATTAAGACATATAAAAAACGTTCATCATTCCTGTCCACGGTTCAACAATTTGTCTCCAAAGTGTATGTCCACAATTGTAGCTGGAGAAATTCGGTTAGAATAGACTAACCAAAAATGCCTAAAATCGATCCCCGGGTATTTTGTCAACCTCGTCCCCAGAGCCCTTTTTCTCTTTCTGACGATTTTTGACGACGGCGAGACGCTCTTTTCTGTGAAGGGCAAAAGGTGAAAGGTGTTGGGATCGAGTTTGGGCATTTTGTATCCTTCTTTTTCTTTGGATTGGATAGTAGATACTATTTTATCGGAATCAAAAAGATGCAAAAAGAGATACCCTGTGATCGAGGTTGGAGCTACAGCATTACGGCACTCAGATTTCCCTATTTTATATCGATTGCTAATTTTTGCGCCCCGATTTTGCGTGAAGCTGCGACTACTGGTCAACATATTAACTTTCCAGCCCACGTGAGGTATCTGTGTTCATAAAAGTACACAAAGACACTTCCTGCAAGACAAAGACCGATACCACCACCACAAACGCGAGTTTCGAGTGCAGTCCCCAATTATATAGACATTTATTCTTATGCTGTTCTTATTTTTTGAAAATTATAAGCCTGTGTGAAGGAAATATTTCTCCAGACTGGGTTTTTTCAGAGCTTTAGCTCTGAGCTATAAGGAATATATAACTTTGAGCTTCATTTTGTATTACTTTTACTATGCTAAAGCCTTACTGTATCAAGAAAGCCTCAGCAGGGGCGGACTCAGAACATGCTTTTACATAGTCAAAGCAATAGAATGGAAATTGAAACCATGCTCAAACTCATTAATTTTTAATTGTTTTTGTAAATACCCATTATCATACAAAAACTATTAAGAATTAAAACGTTTAGTTCTTCATCATGCTGTTCTGACTAGGGCTGGATCCGCCACTGCTCAGTATGTGTTCGTAAGGCTGGCTAAAAAGTTCAGCCTAAGAGACTTCTTAGATTGTTTTTAATTTTTGGAAAATTTAAGCCACAGTGTTCTTATAAAATTGTTAATTGTTCTAATATAAAAAAGGGTACCTAGCGTCATTGTGCATAATTCATCCTTGCCGCTGTGTATAAATATAGCTCTCACCCGAGCATAGTTAAAATTATGAAAAATTTGATTTTAAGTCTGTTACACAGGAAGAAGTAACTAACTTTATCAATAAATTAGATAAAATAAAAAAGACGAGTAATCACTACATCACTGGTACAACAGTCAGTTGATGCATGTGGCGGTTTTATCACTCATCGTGTTAATGATATCATATCATTATCTCGAAAGCAGCCAGTGGTAGCTGTTCGTCAAATAAGGTGTTCGTCAGTCACTTTTCTCCTGTGAAATTGCACGTGTTCGTCAATTTTACAGAAAATAGTTCTCCTGTGAAATTGAGCTGTTCGTCATAGAATTATAATTTTTTCTATGAAATCAGAAGTGTTCGTCACTTCCATAGTTTCACCAGCTGGGAAAGTAGACGTGTTCGTCATTCTTCTTGGAAAATTAAAATAAGCTGTTCGTCAAAAAAAGGTGTTTGTCAATTTTCTTGGAAAAATGAGCTGTTCGTCAAAAAAAATCGATCTCCTATGAAAATGACCTGTTCGTCAAAAAAAAATTAACGCTCCTGGCAATGTAGAACACCTATTTTGACGAACACCTCTCGTTGGCTGCTTCTTTTATCTTTTTTCATGAGTCTCTGGAAAGTGCAGACATTAAACCTTGCCATAAGGAAGATATCTTCTAAAAACCGTGTGCCTCAAAAGTGGTTGAAAGAGTATTATATGATCAAATGGAGACATTCTTTAAAACAAAGTTCTCAACCTTACTTTGTGGTTTTAAATTATTACAAACTTGGCAAAAATCTCTAGATAAAAGAGAAACTGTTGGTGCATTTCTGATTGACCTCTCCAAAGCATACGACTGTCTCCCACACGATCTTATAATAGTAAAATTAGAGGCATACGGCTTTAGTAAAAACAGTCTTAATCGTTTGTATAACTACCTAACAAAGCGAAGACCGAGAATAGGTACTAAGCTAAGTGACTGGATTGAAATTAGGGAGCTTAAGCACAGTCTAATCTACGACGGCAACGTGATATTTACCTTTGTGTATATAGGCTACTTGCATTCCATCCTGCAGGATGGAATGCAAGCAGCCTATATGCACAAAGGCTAATTCTACACTGCCGTCGTAGATTAGACTGTGCTTAAGCTCCCTATTATTCTATGTGTTCCACAGGGTTCAATCCTTGGTTCATTAATATTTAATATATTTTTAAACGATCATTTTCCTAGGAGATTGATTTTTTTTTGACGAACACCGTTTTTGACGAACAGATCATTTTCCTAGGAGAATGGCGAACACATCTAGTTTTTCCAGCTGGTGGAACTATGGAAGTGACGAACACATCTGAATTCATAGAAAAACTTATAATTCTATGACGAACAGATCAACTTCACGGGAGAATTATTTTCTGTGAAATTGACGAACACATGCAATTTCACAGGAGAAAAATGCCTGACGAACACCTTTTTTGACGATCAGATACCATTGGCTGTTTCCGAAACTACTAGGTGTAACAATTCACAAGGAATTAAATTTCAATACCCATATTCGAAATGTTTGTAAATCGACTATAAATAAGACATTGATGTTGAAAAAGCAAGAACTTTATACAATGCGTATATACTGTTTGCTTTCAACTATTGCAACATCATATGGATGTTCTATTCTAAGCAGTCAAATAATAGTATAAATCGAACGCATAAACGTATAGATTCGATGCGAACTTAGAAGAACTCTTATTCTTAGACAGTAGTACAACAATTCATTATAAGAACTTAAGTACTCTAATGACAAAGTGACAAAGATATACAAGACTATATACATAACTTGAACCCTGACTTTATGAGAAACCTTGTCTCTGTAAGAGCAGTAAGTACTCCCTTCGCAATGGCGAATGTCTAGTTCTCCCTAAAACTCAGAAGAAAACATTTAGTACGTTTGGCCTGATATATGTGGAATTGCTTGCTGGTACAAGTTAAATGGTTATGGTTAAAAACTCCGAGACTTTAGCAGAATTTAAACGGACTATTGAAACATGGATCCCAGCAACTTGTTACTGCAAACTATGTAGGTAAATTATATTTGTTGGTTTGTATTAACTATATGCTATGTAAATTTTTACCAGCGTTACATGAAGACATCTTATCTTATCTTATAATTCATAATTTTTCATAATTTAGGCAGCAAACGCTGGTGTGGACCTATGCCATGTGGACCTATGGATGCCATAGATACGATTATTGATACGTTCATTTTGGACTGCCTCCTATAGTAACGTTTTTTCTTCTTAATAGAACGACGACTGGTTATTCTGCTTGGACCTATTAGGTCAAATGTAGTATATTACATGACTTTGTTACATTATAACTTATTGTTCTAAAATAAAGCTTATCGATCAGTAGTCCAGAAAAAATGAAGATTGTAGATAAGTATACTTTGATCGGAGAAAACAATGCGAGAGAAATTTTCGCGAGGTCAAAAACTCGCGAAATTTTTTGGATTTATTT
>JAUCNQ010104002.1:0-11974 GCA_032352715.1 Bougainvillia muscus | reverse complement strand
CTGTAAAGAAGAATCATATATAGAGTTAAAATAAACTCATTTTAAGGCAATCTGGGGATGCAAAATGCTCAAATATCAATAGCTCTTGGGGCTATCGCCCCAAATCCCCAGTTCATTTAGCCAGAAAAATATTTTCACGGCTATTGCCGCCAAAATTATTTTTCTGGAATACCCCCTGGCAGTTATATACAGTAAAATAAATCAAAAGAAACAGTGCAAAGCTAAAACTCCTACAGAATGCTAAAAAAGGGACAAGTACAGTATCAAGTACATACTGTATGACATCACACGTAAATCATCTCAGGCCTTGAAACTTCAAAAGTTTAGGGAAACAAATCGTTTGCGCCAATTACCATTAAATCAGTTTCTCCTAAGCAAACTATGCAGTAACGATGGGATTAAAACAAAACATAGACGTCTTTTCACTTGCAAATAAAACTGGAATTAATAATCGTGTTTCAGACGAATATAAGTTGCAATAACAACGTTAATGCAAAGTCTTTTTACTCACATATATAACTGGTATACAATTAAAAACAATGTGAGATCTTAGGGAAACAAACACAATGGTTACTGCCATCTACTCTACAAATCAGATCCTCTGTTCAAATGCATTATCATTGTAAGCTATGTTGGTATAAGAAGCAACTTAATAATAATAAATTGAAGGATGAGATTTCACTTGCTTAAACTCTCAGTGAACTGAGGTTAAAAGTTTAATATATCATGTCTAAAGGCTGGTTGCTTGGTATGAACAAGTTCAGTCCTTCTGCTATGAAAGATTAACAATTTATTAAATACTTTGGTTCCTTGGTCATATGACGCACTCACTCACGCACTCGATATCGCAAACTCTCTATACCTTGAACTATTTTTCCGGTTCATTGAGTGTTCGAGATATCGAGAGTCGGCTGTAGATCCTAATTCATTTGTTAATATCTCGTAACCTCCTTCGCTAGATTTCTTCCTGTGTAAGAAGAGAGAAAAGTACCATGGTGGTGTGCTCTAAAAAAATCTATCCCAATCCTTCTTTAATTTTCGTAATAAATGGATGGTCCTATTTTTTCGATAAAAAATAATTATTTGAGGAAACCTGAGCTATTTTATATTTTCAGGTGCTTGAAGTTTCCTATTTGAAAATGAGTGTGAGCAATTTTGGTCATGGTAAGAAAAAGTTAAATCAATATTCTGTAAAAGTTTACTTAGGGGAATCCTCTTACTGTATCTTGTGTTTTAACTAGCAACTATATACATTCATGCTTGTCAATGCCCAGAAAAATTGTGAGTTCCAAAGACAAAAATCAAAAAACAGTAAATTCGCGAAAATAAATACTCTTGGAATTCCTAATATGAAATCCCCGCGCAAAAACAGTTCTAACTTTGTAAATTTTTTTGTTTCTTCATTTATATAAAGTGTTAACTTATTATCAGCCAAATAGGCATGGGGTCACTGAAATATGCAAGGATGACAGATTGTATGACGTTTGTTTGCCAAAAACATGTACGTGAAATCAGCGCCAACAACGATGGCCCAAAAGACCGTGGAAAACAATAAAAAACAAACTGCGGTCATACCATGTTCAGTAGCCTACCTGATAGACCGCTAGGCTAAAAACATAATGCAGAAACATACTTAAGTGTTGCGAAAGCAGCCCACGCAGGGAGGCTAGGATCTTGTTGTTGTAGTGCACGTTATTTTGAGAAACAACACGAATGTGACCACTACATTTTAAATTGCGGAACCAATAATTAAAATTACGCAATTTTTTTACCTCTCTCTTTTACACTGGGAACACTTTGATGTCGTTTCTTTCTACCAAAGAGGGCAAAGAGGGTAAAGAAGGTAAAAGTTGCAAAAAGTGCGTTAAAAAGAAATGCTCTCCTATATATATACAAAAAATTTGTAAAGAGTACGTGGTATATATGCACCCTTTTTATGAACATACAATTGTTTATATAGTTAAAACTAGTTTGTTATATAGCAATTGATCACTACGTGTATTGTTGTATGATTTCTCAGGCTCAAATGGGAGAATTCGATTACATATATATATTATATATATAAGGTTAAAGGTTAAGGGAGAGTTGATGGGATGTACTCCTCAAACACATCCAAACACGCTCTGACATTGGACTGATAACACGTGTCTGCGGATATTCATATTATATATATATATATAATACAACAGGGGAACAACAACATTTTCCTTGATTTCGTGTAGGTAGCTAGGATATATATAATATATCATATCACCGCCACGTTATATATATATACAAATATATGTGTCATATAATAGTATATCATATCATATAGTCATATGATAGTCTCTTGGCATCTTACATTATTATGATGTCTCTCTCGCTCTCTCTCTCTCTGTTTCTTGTGTTGTTTAGCTCTGATCTTGACTGGAGAGAAGAATCTCTCACTCTCTCTATAATAATATAATATGGAGTAGCCCCCTCCTAGCCTAGTCTAGCTAGCTACATACAAAGCAGAAAACAAAACAAGTTTGTATTATATTTTTGTAGCAGGCAGAAAATCATAAAACATGTAAGCATTCCTTGAGTTAAAAGTCGAGAAAAAATGTACTCGTATAAAAAGGAAAACAAGCTAGTCTGACTTTTGAATCTTAGTTAGCCTACTCTTTTTTAACACACACACATTTACTACCACAATAAACAAGCACACGACAGCTAGCTAGCTAGATGGCTACACTAAATAAAGCACCAACAAAAAATAACAATATCGTATAATCTATAAATAATTACGCACTCCAAACATATAGCCAAATATAATAAATTTCCGCTTTTAAAATTATACCACATGCATTATGACACTTCGTGCTCAACTTGAACTCTTTCATCTGCCATCTTTGTGGTTATTTTCGACGGTAATGCTACGACCAACCACAACATGTATTTTATGGTCGTTGCTTGTTCCCGCCACACGCACTTTGCTCCTCTACTTGTTCAAAGTCCTTTTTATAGGGCTTTATAGTTTTTATCTTTTTAATCAATTTTTCTAAAATTAACTTATTTATCTACCTTGTCTGCTTGGGCGTTTGATTCCGCGCAACTTTTAAAGTTAGAGATATCGTATGGGTTGAATTCAGAATTGAGATTTATGTTTGTTTTTTTTTACCTTTTTACACCGACAAAAAAACATCGAGGATAAAAAAAGTGTTGATTAAACATTAAACATAACAACCTCCTACTATGTGTACGTCAACACATTTTATTCCCTTATTTTTCAAATATACAAACTCCCCATCTGCGTTATGGAGCAACTGTCTTCAGTTTGTTTTCCGCTTAAACCATCTTAAACACACGGTGAGAAAGTGATATTTAATTATGAGATGGTGAACTGCCCAAAGGACGCTGTTTAAACTTTAAGTCATAGCAATCTTTAATTGTTAATGTATGGTGATGGATAAAGCTACTAGCACCATACAAAAAGCTACTAGGAATTAAACTATGGCTGGACTTTCCCCTGAAATATCTGATCATCAAGCCAAAACACTGACGTGAAAATCGATAACGGTTTGTTTTAAAACCGTTCACAAAATCTATATGGGGATGATTTAAGTACCAACTGAAAAGGTGAGGAGATATACATGCATACTTTCTTCGATGAAATTGTTTTTCATCTGATGTGAAAACGATACAGTATTCGTGTAAATATGTAAAGATACGGATAACAGCAATTTCAACGTCATTCAGTGGCGGATCTAGCCGTAGTCAGCGCAACACGAGGAAGAGCTTTTTTTAATTTTTAATAGCTATTAGATTTAATGACTTTGAGCATGCTTTAAATCTCCATTTCATTCCTGTGATTAATAATAATTATAATAATAATAACAAACAATATTTATAGTGGCCAGCCCGGAAAATAGCAAGGAATAGAAATATTATATATATGTAAGAATGTTAACAAAATAAAATAAAAATTAAACAATCTCCTTTATAATTTGCCAAAGTGGCTAGAAAGAGAAGTCTTGAAAGATTAGGTAAAAGCATATTCTGAATCCGCCTCTGATTGTTAACACGCTGTTGCTAGCAAATTAGAAACTTTCTCTTTCAACTTTTAAAGTCTAAATCGTGGACAGATATATGCTAAATCTTCGAAAGGAACTTTACAAGGAAATGAAAGAATGTTTGATTTCTCAACATTCCTTTGTCTAAAGTTATTCCGTGCACTTAGCAGGGTCTTATCAATGTCAACAAACCGAAGTCATGGGTAATCATAATTTATTAAATCCCTCGTAGTGGCAGATCCAGCTCTAGTCAGAGCATAGCGATGGAGCACAATTAGTTTTAATTCTTAACAGCTTTATGTATGATGATGGATCTTTAGGCAAGAGCCTTTAGAAATCCAGGGTCATACATAAAGTAATATACATATATCTATGAGTAGGTAAAGGTCTGTTCTGAGTCCACCTAGTAGAAATTGAAATATTATTGCTCGATATAGATATAATCAGTACCAACAAGGACGGTCAACGTCCTTGGTACCAGGGGGGATTCAGAACTTTTTTAATCCAGTCACAGCAATAATGGAGACTTTATTTCTTAATTGCTTAAAATGATTGATAATATGTCTCTTATCTTAAGTCCCATCACTAAACATTAAGCTATTGCTTTGAACAGGGATGGATCCGCCACTGCAGTAGTCAAAAGGGAAAATTGTAAAACGTAACAAAGAAAACATATCCCGTAAAATAGCGGTGTTTAATTGTGTGCTTACAGAAACAAACAAACAAACATATAAACAGACAAATAAACAATTCTTCTTATAGTTGCCTTAAAAATAATAATTTAAACCCAACAAAACTTGTATAAAGCATAAATAGTTGGGAAACATTTTTTTATCTCAACAAATATATAGGTACACCTCCAAATGTGAAAACATCGCATGAGGATGTTCATACGACGTTTAAATAACGGCATTGGGACGTCTTGATGTCTAAATAACGTTATTTGGACGTTTTAAAAGATGTCCCTACGACGTCGTTAAGACGTAAATTTTGGTCCTGCGTTAGATAGTATAAAACGTTACATTTGATGATCAGTCTTGTTTAGCTACGAAGTCTCTATCTTTCTAAAGAAGGTCTCTAAAGTTCACCAGTTTTTCTAGGGTTTTTAATAAATTAAAGGGTAAAAAAGAGCATCTGTTTCTCCTATCATCCAATGAAAATAATTTTTAAGGATAGCGTGTTGTTAAAGTTTATAAAGAAAAGCCCTTAAAAATTTATAAGTTCCATTTCTCGAAATAAAATTCTCTGATATTATCTTATAGAAATAAAAGCACGTTTTAAACGAAAAAAAGGTCTAGTAATGATAAAGAAGTGAATATACTAGAAAATGAGCGATACCAATCATATGTACCCTTTTTCCATTTTTTCTTTTCCTTAGGATATCCTTTTTTTATACGTTTGAGTGAATAGAAGTTTTGAACCCTTAAATGCACGATGTCGTAAAATGGTCACACATACTTAAACAAGCAAAGGCTAAAGCGTAAGGCCATTTTCTAACACCATGCGCATTAAAGGGTTAAATTAAAAACTTCTTTTCACTCTAAAGTATAAAAAAATATTAGGCAATTTAACCCTTAAATGCATTGCGTCACACACAGTACCCTTTCATGTATAGTTGCGAATTGTTTAATTGACACTTTCTGGAGATTGGCCGAAGAGCTAAAAGTTTTAATTCTTAATAGCTTTGTGTATGATGATGGGTCTTAAGAGCCCATCATCATACAGAAAGCTATTAGAATTAATGACTTTAAGCATGCTTTGAATCTCCATTTCATTGCTGTGACTAAGTAAAACATGTTCTGAATCCGCCTTTGACTAGGTTGAAAGGGACAAAACAAGTAATTAAAACAGTAGATTGGTAAATCCAGTGACGGAGTTGGACCTAATCAGATTACCAAGCTAGAGACTTAAGCTAAATAATTTTTGATAATTCATAAATCGTAGTTAACCTTTGAAAGGCCATCAACCATTTGTTAAAATATTAATAATTTACAACCTCGTACCCAGGACCGTCCTGGGTACGAGGTTGAATAATTTTTTACTTTTGCTTTCCATTTTATTGCTTTGACTTAGATAATAGGCCTTTAAATACTGTTATACAAGCTGAAGTAGCCTCTTGAGGCTAATCACCATTTGTTAATCATTTTTAAAGGATAGATGAACTTTTCATATTACCTTAAATCATATGATGAAACTTGGCTTCACCAAAAAGACACATAAATTGAATCTTCCTTCAACTATCAGATTTCAACAATCAGTAAATTTAAATCGTATATTTTTCAATACTTTTCAAGATATAAGATGAAATAATAAGTATAATCAGAAATAAAAATGGACTTAAAATAAAAAAATGTCGTTACCAATCTCTTAATGCAGGTATAAGACAACTTGTAGTAGAAGATTGGGTACGATGTTCATACAATATGTCATTATTATCATTAAGTCCATCATTAGTAATTTGAAAACTCATCCTTACAAGTTCTGTCAATGTTATAACAAGTTTTTACCTTTTGACATGTTAAAAAAGACCTGTGTAGAAGAATATTAAGAGAATAACATTCTGATTAAGAGTTCAGTGTTATGATGGATTTCTATATTAACCATCCAATCTCTAAAAATTAAATTCAAAAATTTCATTGGATAAAAATGATGTTAACATATGGTGATGTCATCTTCTTCCATTAGAATTCTAAAATTTGAAATTCCGAGATTGTTCTCGATGCTTATCTCTTCTTTGTTTATGTTCGTTTTTTTTTCTTATTTCAAGGATTTTTCAGTAAAATATTTACTGAACCCAAAATAATAGACTTCATACGAAGATTACTAATCATCTCTACATTGTCTTTTAATCGTTAGTTTCAAAAAGCCGAAAAACATCAACAACGGAGTTTACTTTATGACTAATTCCGTTCTAATTCTAATTAAATTATACTCCTACAAAGAGGTTATCTTGAAAATTGTTATGTCAATGTAAAATGTCAACAAGCGACTTAGCCAATTATATTAAGGACACAGTAAGCGGTATAACGAGGATGACGCTAAGCCTACGGGAATACTACACTAAAAGGATTAAGGCTTGTCACTCAAAAATTCTTACTTAAAATCTGGAAACCTCAAATGGACACTTAAACGACAACCTACATAAAAAGAACTCATTGCATCTATTTTTATCTTTTTGATGATGGCCCCCCGTCAAAACGGCTTAACGTACTTCATTACTACTAAGATTTCTCGTAGCTTGAAGGGGTGATAAACCGTACGTTGCAACAAATATAAGAACATGCTTTGACAGCAAAAAAATAGAGACTCAAAGTTATTAATTCTTTATTGCTTTATGTATGGTCATGGCCCCTAAAGACGCTTTACCATCCTTTAAGGTTTTAAGAATTAACACCTCTTGGTACTACACCGTTATGTTCTCTGTAATTGTAAGAGAACACACCCTTTTCATCTCAGACTAAATAGATTTACATATATATATCCCTAGTCAGAGAACCAGGAAGAACTAGAATAGCTTTATGTATGATGATAGTTCTTTAGAGGCCATCTTCATACTTATATCGATTAAAAATTAACAACTTTGAGTCTCCGTCTTATTGATGTGCCTAAGTGAAAGCATGTGATGAATCCGCCTTTGAAAAATAACAGTTGAACAGAACACGTAAGGATGTCGCGTACGGTGCAATTTCCCGAATCGCCCTTCGTTATTTTAAATTCTGTTTTTGTTTATTGTTTTCCTTTGTAAGTTTTTTTTCTTCCTGTCAACAACTAACTATGCAGTAAGCGTAAAGAAAACTGAACTATTGAACTACACTGTACAGTAACAAAGGTTAACGTAGATTCGAACTGTTATTTTTGCTTATTCTTAACTGATTTATTGTTTAGATCTAACTAGAACGTGGTTTCCTATTAGATTGGCTATAAGCCTAAGCATTAAGATGGAGATTAAAGCCGTATCGAAGATACTGATTTTTATTCTCCGTTGTGGTGATTTATCTCATTAAAAAATACAATAGATCTAATATCATGGAGATTTTTGAGTTTTTTAAGATGATTCATATTTCTTAATTAATTACTTTAGGATCGTCCAATTTGTATGGAAGTTCGTACCAATTTGCAATCTTTGTGTATACTAATAAACCTTCTTCTGTGAGGAAAATGGTCAGTTTGATTTGCGTGCTACAAGTTTTTGTTGACGGTATTTTAACCTATGCTAATTGACAGCTTAGAACAAAACGTAAGAGCTATTTTAATTGACGTAAAAGAGTTATTGTTAAATCCGATTAAACTATGAACACCAGGGATCTTGTCAGCTTTAACAAATTCCGATATTTTATTTTGTGCATGTCTTTAATTAACCCGATCAGGATATGCTTTTTAAAATCGGTTTTACGTACAATAGTTGTAGGCGGTAATATGATACGAAAAATATCTTTGTATTTCAAACAACATCTTAAATATGGCTTTACGGTAGCCAATCGGCTTGTGTATTAACGAACATATCTCACTACTAGCCAATGAAATAATTCATCTGGTCTTTAGTTTTTTTACCTATTTTTCAAGAAAGTATCTTTAACGAGAAATCAAAAAGAAACTCATATGTTAGCAAGCAGATGCAAGGAAGGTGTAAAATGCTGACGTCACAATGATTGATTATATTAATATAGACATGTGACAATTAGTAAGCCGATAGATGATTTGTAAAGAAACTTCTTTCAAAAATAAGAATTGAAACTTTGCATTTTAAGAAAAAACAAACAGTCAACAGGATGGAGGGTTCATTGGAATGTTTTATGTAGTATAAGTTGTATAGGATGAAACTACAAATCTCCATTTGACTGCTTTAATTATAGATTTAAGCGTGCTAATCCAGTCTTTGGTAACCTGTATTATCCAATAATTATTTTCTAATAAATCAATGACTTTTGATCTCCATCTTATGAGGTACGTTTTAACGATTTATGATACAACTTTAATTATCTCCCACCTAACACAAATTCAAAAATGACGTCTGGCGACGTCCTTACGACGTTGTGACGTCGTAGGGACGTCGCTAGGACGTCAATATTGGTCCTGTACTGGCTAGGCATTTAAAACGTTGCCTAAGCAAGACTTTTTCTTCATAACCAAACTCATTGATGCTTTTCCTTACCGACCACAAGCAATAAATTCCATATAAGGATGTTTTGTTTATCTCGGTAATCAGATAGGCTGTTATATATGCGGTTTTTTAACATTAAGGATTTCGTTAAATCAATCACACAGTCCTGACTGACAAATGACGTCAAACTAACGTCATGAGAATGTATATCGTATCACTTCTTGTTTCTGTTCATTCAGTAGAAGCGTGTTCTTCTCCTTAGGGTCGAAATGATGAAATGAGTCTGCATAGAAAAAACAGGTGTTTGGAACCAAGGGACCTGCAAAAGCCAAGGGACAAGCAAAAATGGTTCCAATAAGTGACAGTTTTACTTATCTGGTGTTCCACTTATCGGAATTCAAATGTAGTTAGCTGTATTGGTGAACAATTTATTTTCAGAATGCACTTCTCAATGAAATAAAGGTATCTTAGAAGCATAAGAAATGATTTCCCAAATAATAGAAAAAGGTTTTTATATAAAATAAAAATTCTGCCATATCTACCACATTTAAAAAAAATTGAACCAGTGTCGTTTTCAGTTCAGATGGAGACGTCTTTAAGCAAACTTAGCATGACACCATATACCCGAGTGACATATATATCAAATTATTGCAATTTATCGAGAAAAAAAACGGTTTACCGTGTTTACCTTTTATAACTGACGTTCAATTAACGTTAGATACAACTTTCTGTTAACCAGTGCTTTAACCAGAATGCTTGACCATAAAATATCGAGTAACATAAGTTTTATTTAAAAAAATCCTGTAGACAAGATTTAGTCCAAATGTCAAAACTAATTGATATATTTTATTGTATGACAGTTATTTCCCTTCTATAAATCATCATTGTCGACCATTCAAATTTCTTATTTTAGTCTGCTGTATAATCTTACTACTTACTATCTATTGATTTGTTAATAATATCATCATTCTATCAAATGGCAATAGTACAAAAATGACGTAATGTTCGACCAGTATAAATTATCAAATGAAAAGCTTTTGTTATACCATAATACAGTATTATCCCGGTATCTCGAAACTCGGTTAACTCGAACTATCGTTAACTCGAACTATTCTTTTCCGTCCCTTTCCTAATGCTTGACCATAAAGGAGCAGGAAACACGATTTTCAACTCAAGTGGAATGTATCAAAAGATGGTGTTCGAGGAATTCAAAAAAAATTCCTTTTATTATCGTACCATAAAAGTCTGGAACAATCTTCCGAAAGAAGTCGTGCAGGCTGAAAATCTCAACGCATTCAAAAACAAACTTGATGAACATTGGAAAGACCACCCGTTGATATTCAATCACCTACCGTCCACAAACAATTCGTAGAGGCAGCTCTCTGCCTGTGAATTTGTAAAGCATGAATAAATAAAAAAAAAATACTTTGTTGTAAAAATTATTCGTTAACTCGAACATTCGCTTAGTCAAACTATTCCTTGGTCTTTTGGTGGTTTGCCTTGGTTTATGATGCCTAAAATATCGTTTCTCAAATCGTCTCATTTTCATCTCGGATGAAGTGTCATTGTGCATACAAAGTATGCACAGTGCATACAAAGTATGCACAAAGACACTTCTTCTGAGATGAAAATTGATAAGAATAAAACAAATTTGTGAGACGCATTTACGAGACGAATCCTAATCTTATTCTATCACCAAAGAGTCTCCATTTTGTCATTTTGTTTTTGTTTCTTGCGCAAAACCTTCAAAATGCAAATTAATCATATGATTACCTCAGCAAGGGATTGTTTACTTAAAACGTTACAAAGTTGACCTTTTTATTCAACAACATATAGTAGAGGATGTATATTTCCGATGGACAACTGCATGTTGTGCAATTGCAAGAGATCATTTGTTATACATCTGGCAATAGAATTACGTTGACATTCAACCTGGCTCCAAGGGGAAGTTATCTCTTTCTAATTTACGAGACGGCCCGGGAACGAGGTTGGATGACATTTTTCTAATTCATCAAAAAACATAAAAAATGAGGTTTTACTTTCAGGATTTTATCTGACAACCTGCCGAAATCTGGAGTTTTACTCCTGATGTTAGCATGTTATTTGATAAAATCCTTAATGTAAAACATGATTTTTGATGCAGGGTTTATGTCACTAAATGACGATCATATGCCATCAGCAAGCAGTTTGATTTGACATGTATGGGTACAAATTGCGTGCTATATTACATAAATTAGCATACATAAGCATTTTAAGGGACTGCATTAAGCATACAATAGTCTATCCCTCGCAAAGAATCAGTTAGCTTCAACTATTGTCAAAAAGCAGACAAAGTTGTTAGGGTCAAGGTTAAATCAATAATTACATCTTGCTGACTCGCAAACTAAAGAATGCGCGTGATTAATCACTGTAGAGAGAAGATTAACCTAGCATACTTGACTTTTCCAACGATCTTTTGCGTGGCTCCAATTAGTTCATTGAAATAGAGATAACTGATTTAGCAGACACACCAACCCATTTCCTTATTTGCAGATAAATCTATCATCCAGTCAAGTACCTCTTAACTTCTTGAAAGATAGCCAAATGGTTGGGTCAAAATGATGTAATAATACCTTTGACGTCATTTATATTTGTGTTTAAATCGTTAATTTATGATATTTAAAACAGATTTTTATTGTTCCCTCCTACAAAAAACTTAAACGTTTTCTCCTTTGTAATTGATAAGATATTTAAACTCAATCAATTTTCATGTTCACACGAATTTCAAAATATCTGTTCGGTAAATATGTAACAAATGTCTAAAAAATCGAGCATGGTGGAGTGCATTTTTAGCATTGTT